>JAGWCC010001205.1:0-45350 GCA_022651775.1 Drusus annulatus | reverse complement strand
GCTGACCGGTCAGTAAATGAACATGTGTTATTATAAATTTAATTCATATAATTGACGGCCTCCGCGGTCTAGTGGTAAGACACTCGACTACGAATCCAAAGGTCGCAGGTTCAAGCCTGGCGTGCGCCAATAACTTTTATTTAAATAATATGTGTCGTTACACATTTAATTCAAATAAAAATAATAAATAGTATGTTTGCGGCACGTTCCAGAGTGGTAGATACTCCAAGTATCGCCCTGGTGAAAGACCGCCATTCGGAATCGAAACGTTGCTTGAAATGGCTTTAGCCGTGTTTGGTGACCAAATTTGAATAGCCAGGTACTTCCCAACCTTCCTCTTCCCAATCTCCCTCCCCTCCCCATTACCTTCAGCCTCACAAAATGCCCTACTTGGGGATGCCATAGTCTTACTGGCTCTAGACGGTTGGGAGCAGTTGAGACTCTTGTGCGGTATACATTAAAAAAATGAACTAATACAGTAAAACCTTTTGATAAGTGAATAGCAAAAAAAAAATGATAATAGTTCTCATTAATTAGTGACAAATAAATATTTAATTTAAAAGTCTTTTAAATTATGGCAAATTCATATAAAAGATATCAATATTTGAGGTGTATTCATTCCCGAGTGTATGTAGGCGAGAGATGGGTGCATGTATGTGCTAGTTGGTAGTTAAATTATTGTTGCCGAAAAGTATATTTTGTCGAGTTGCTCGCTGAGGCACTCTGAAGTTGATAAGGTGCAGGAGTTCACAACAGTCGAATTCGAAGTGAATTATTTTGAACAGAAAAGTTAATTCGGCTATTTTCCTTCTGTTTTCTAGGGTGTGGATTTTGAGTGTGTTTAAAATGAATGTGTAATTTATGTGTTGAATTGGAATGTGTAGTTTGAAGTTTATGAAACGTAAAAATTTGCGCTGTGCACGTTCAATATTGTTTATGTGGATGAGATAATATGGGGACCACACTATAGAGTTGTATTCTAATAGACTACGCACTATCGACAGGTAGACTATGTCTATGACTTCTAACGAGTCGAAGTCTTTGATAGTTCTTTAGTAGATAGTCTTTGATAGAAGAATAAATCCCAACATCTTCATACCTTTACTAGCGATTTGTTGATAGTGATTAATAAAATTTAATTTTGTGTCAAACATGACTCTGAGATCTCTAATTTCAGTGACTTTTTTAAGATATTCTTGTTGATAGAGTAGTCAAATGACAACGGGGTCTTGATTCGACAAAATTTTAGTGTTTTACACATAGAGTTGGTAGAGTAGTATCTATTCAAGGCAGTGAAGTCAGTTTTTGATGATTTTAACCTGACTCGGTGCACCTGAGCGTGGCTAAGACTAAGGCTACGGTATTTATACATCCATTCATATCACATATCAAGTTAATGTTTTTGTTTATTCGTATAACCACTTTTTCACAGTATTGTTATCAACAAAAATATAGCATATAACCTAAAAAACCGTTTAGTTGAGTCAAGTTAAGTGGCATAATTAAAAATGGGGGCGGAGTCCCGCAGTGACCCATGAGCCCAAGATCGTGCACTGCACGGATTTCTGAAAAATCTCCATACAAAAGTTGAAATTTCGAAAAAAAAAAAAAAATGTTTTTAGTTACAAAAACATCACTGATGACGTTTTTTTCAATCTTACTCTAGCATACCAAAAAGTCACGAACCGCCACTGCTTAAAAGTGGTGCGCTATTATGTGACAACTTGTCTTGTCTCTTTCTCTCTCACGGTTCGCGACGTAAGAACCCGGGTGAGAGTGATTTATCCTTAGAGTGCATAGAGTGGTACTATCCAATGCAGTGAAGTCAGTTTTTGATGATTTTAACCTGACTCGGCGGACCTGGGCGTGGCTAAGACTAAGGCTAGGGTATTTATACATCCATTCATAGCACATATCGACATAATGTTTTCGTTTATTCGTAAAACCACTTTTTTACAGTATTGTTATCAACAAAAATATAGCATATAACCTAAAAAACCGTTTAGTTGTGTCAAGTTTAGTGGCATAATAAAAAATGTGGGTGGAGGCCCGCGGTGAGCCAGGACCTTAAGATCATCCTAACAGTACATAAAAGCGGTCTATGAAATGTTTCGTCTCTTTCTCTCTCACGGTGTACGACGTAAAAAGCCGGAGAAAGTGATTTTTTGCAAGTTTGTGTAGCTTGGGTAAAAATAATTAGCTCTCCCTTCAATAATTCCATACTCATATATTGTTACTTCGAGGTTTTACATTTATCTACGTTAAAGAATTAGTTGTTAACTACGCACCAATTGTGTAATTTATCGATGTTTGACTATAGAATTCGGCAATCACTAATATTAGAAATTTCTTTCCATAATTTTATTTCGTCAGCAAAAATCTCAACTTCTACATCGTCGAAACAATTTATAAACACGAGAAAGAGAATCGGGCCAAGATGACTTCTTTGCTGTAGACCACTTGTTGCAGAAAATACATTTGATTTTACAGATTTCATTTTGACAAACAGTATTCTTTTAGACAAGTAGCTCGAGAACCACAGGTTGTCTCTTATTCCTAGTGCAAACAGTTTTCTTATTAAAATTTTATGGGACACTTTATCGAACGGTTTTGAGAAATCTGTATAGACACCATCAACTTGTTTTTTATAAGTTAAAGATTCTGTAATATAGTTATGACAAAGTATTAAATTGGTAGCAGTTGACCTTTACTTATAAACAAATAAGAATTATATCTATGTGTGAAGTTGAATACAACTGTATAATAAATAATACCTCATGGAATGTAACCCAAGATGATTAATATAAACAAGAAAAAAATAGTAAAAATAAACACAACATAAAAAAAACTAAATAACCATCACGCCGTTTCCCCGCAGTGGTAGGCAGAGAGGACGGACCCCCATATAACTCTGTCTTCGCACATACTCCTAGCTTCATTTACATTTATTCATCGTCTCATACATACTCTTCTGTTATTCTGACTCTTCACATGACCCGATTCAAGTATTTGATTTACTTGATCGTGCCAAGTCTTTCTCGGGCGTCCTCGACTTCTTCTTCCATTCACTTTCGCATCATATATTCTTTTCACACTCCTTTCTTCGTTCATTCGCTCTATATTCCCAAACTATCTAAGCGTCCCTTTCTTGATCCTATTCATTACGCTCACATCAGCTAAGCATTCTTTCCGGATATCCACATTTTTAATACGGTCATACATGGTTTTGCCGCACATACGTCTCAAATATCTCATTTCCACAGCATTCAGTATACTTTCATCCTTCCTCTGTCAGTTCCATGCCTCACTGCCATACATCAGGGTTTGTATAAGAACTCCATTGTGGGCTGCTAGCTTCGCTTTCTTGGACAATTTCTTATTTGTGCCAACAGCTTTAATCCTCCATTAATGGAGTTTCCTGCATTCCCCCTTCTTTCAAAATCCTTATCGGCCTTTCCGTCTCTCTAGAACATATTTCCCAAATACACAAACTCATCCACTTGCTCCAAGTATTCATCATTCACAACTATATTGCACGCAGTTCTCGTACTCTCTCTTTCAAATACCATGACTTTGGACTTACTCACATTCATCATCAACTCATTTTGCACACATACTTGTTTCATCCTAGACACGAAAAACTGTAGATCTTCCATACTGTCAGCTTTACAGCTTACTCTTACGATAAATCTTAGGAGTTTGTAGGCCCTATCACAGATGGAATTTATGTGTGAGCGGAATGTGAGCCATGCCATGCCATGCCAGGATTTTAACCCGCGACCTTTGGATTCGTAGTCGAGCGTCTAACCGCTCGGCCACGAAGGTTGTCATTATTATTTATTTGTGAGGTAACGCAGTAAGATTTGATTCAGTTTGTTTGCGCACGCTGGGATTTGAACCCACCATACTCGAATCCAAAGTCGATGATCTTAACCGATCGGCCACGGAGATATTTAATATATTGATTAGGAAAAAATGTAAGGTCGGGGTGTTTCAAACATTGATCACATTTGACGTCGTCACAGTACAACGGTTAGTGCATTATTTTTCTTCGTTTCATTGGTCCCCGTCAAGCCCCGATTGTCGGTCCGTTGCAGGTTTTGAACAATATGCGATCGGCTGAAAAGCGTAACAATCATGCTGCTATGCTGGTCGTCCGATCACAATTTGTTCAAAAGCCAAAGTGGGCCTAGAACGGGCGTTTATCGAGGAACGTTTTAATGACAAAAAAAATTGAATATTGTTACACCATTTAATTGTGACGATTTCAAATGTGGCTAAAGGTTTAAACTTATTATTTCAACCTTTACTAATACATGGCCTGTTAAAAAAAAAGGTGAATTTTGAATTTTCGCGGGCTGTGTACATTCGATTATCGATTTTTTTTGTTATGTTGGTACACATACATTTATCATATGTTAGCATTATCAGCAATTTTGGATTAGTGGTTTGTTTTGACAAATGGAAAGGTTAGTCACGTTTTTGTGTGTTCTTCGATTTCATACTTTTGAAAAAAAATGGATCAAAGAATAAAATCCATGATTTGTTTTTCCACAACTCCAGGACGCTCATCGTCATTAACATCTTCTCGGCCTTCTGTAAAGCGCTTGTACCACTTATAAACACTTTTTTGAGACAAAATAGGCTCGCCGAATGCCACAGTCAACATTTTAAGTGCGTTGGAGCACTTTATTCCATTTTAACGCAAAATTTAATACATATTCTTTGATCCATTTTTTTCAAAAGTAAGAAGTCGAATAACACACAAAAACGTGACTAACCTTTCCAGTTTTCAAAAACAAACCGCTAATCCAAAATGGCTGATAATGCTTACATATGATAAACATGTGTGTACATACATAACAACAAAAAAAAACGATAATCGAATGTACACAGCCCGCGACAATTCAAAATTCACCTTTTCTTTTTAACAGGCCTCGTACATATTATCCATTTTTATTCCTTTCGTTATTTTTATGCGGAATGCTGGACATCCACACCCTGCGAGCCCGCCGGAAAATGTTTTTGGGTAAACATTTTTATAAGTTGATTTCTGGAGATAATTATAACCGATATATACTAAAGGAGATCAAGAAAACTTCCTCTTACAAAAACACGCCAATATATAAAGCGATGGAACTATTCAATGAAGCTGCATCTACCTTAGATATATTTAGATGCACACATATAGAGTTCTGTCATTATCTCTCGATATACGTACAAGAGTGACCGTTAGCTACATAACGATCTACATAATCTTAAATAAAATATATATTCTACACACATTTTTACACTTGACAATTCAACGATTATCTCATACCATGTGTATAAGACTGAACCTCTCTTATATCTCGTCGTTTTGTTTTTCATTGCTCACATTATTTGCGTTATTATATCATATATACTGCGTCACACTACTTCAGTTTGTACTCATATAACTCCTTCGGATATATAATACCTTGTCTATATGTGGGGTGTTAATAAATGTTTAATTTCTTTTATTACACTATGCATGTATCCACAATATTTTCACATCATTCATCTCTTAATGTATTTGGTGAACAGCTGTTTTTTATGAGATCTTTGTTAAGTAAATAAACATCCCTACCTTAATTTTAGATGAAAACCTGATTTTCTCGGATTTGAGCGGTTTTAAAGGCCAATAGCCAAACAAGCAACGTCGATTTTTGTTTTCGTGAAAACATTAGATTGTGTCTTTTTAAATTTATTTATGACCTGGCTCAGTGTTATCGGGGTTCTTCCAAACCGGTTTTACCAGTACGCCGATCAAACACTGATAAAACTGAAATTGACTAAAATCCACCCAGCAGAGGTCCGTCGGACGCGCGCAAATAATTTTCGACTGCTTCCAAGCGACTGGCGCCAGTGGGACTTTGGAATCCCGAATCGGAGTATTGTGAGACTGAAAAAATAGGGGAGAGAGATGGGAAAGGAAACGGTTAAAAAGCATCCAAAATCACAAACACGGCTAAAGCCATTTCAAGCAACTTTTTGATTCTGAATGGTGGTCTTTCACCGGGGCGATATTGAACGTACCGCAAATATGCTTTTAAATATCTGTAATGAAACAAATTTTAATAAAGGATAATTATTTGAGCGCGCCGGGGCTCGAACTCGCGACTTTCTTTCTAATCTTTTTGTTTTTTGTAATAATATAATGAATACGAGAATGATACAAGAAAAATATTACAACAACTTTGAACCTATAGGAGCATAGATTTTATTTTTATTTCTATGACGGACCGGTTTCGCAAGGCCTCATAATTTTTTTTTTCATTATTTTTTAATAACCTTCTCAGTTGACGTTTTGCTTCTTTCATTTCAATCTATCTGTCTCTTTCCCTCTGTTCCATTGTGGTAATTTGAATGTTATTCTTTTGCTTTTTCATTGTTCTTTTATTTTATTTAATATTGTGTTCTCCCCTTAGAGTATATACAGTGATACCTATCCAAGGCAGTGCAGTCAGTTTTTGATGATTTTTACCTGACTCGGCGTGGCTAAGACTAAGGGTAGGGTATTTATACATCCATTCAAAGCACATATCGACATAATGTTTTTGTTTATTCGTATAACCACTTTTTCACAATATTATTATCAACAAAAATATAACATATAACCTAAAAAAACTGTTTAGTTGTGTCAAGTTTAGTGGCATAAAAAAAATGTGGGCGGAGTCCCGCGGTGACCCAAGAACCCAAGATCATTGTGACAGTACATAAAAGCGGTATATTATATTTGTCATCTCTTTCTCTCTTATGGTGTACGACTTAAAAACCCGGAGAAAGTGATTTATCGCAAGTTTGAATAGGTTGGGTAAAAATAATTAGCTCTCTCTCCATACATTGTTACTCCAAGGGAGAACCTCTGTATGCACGAATATATACTCGTATAACGACACACAATGTATTTTTTATTTAGTTTAATTTTGTACCATGACGATGCTTAGGCTAAGCGAAACCGGTCGGCCATAACATTTTTAATCAAATCTTGGTCTTATACAAAGTTGTTATTTTTGTTTTCATTAAATATGTGGAACTACAAAGTAATTGCTTTCTACGAAAAAATAAAAATATATTACATTCATAGCACTTAAAACCAGTTGACAGTTTGAATGTATGTAAAAGTAAATGAAACCGGTTTGTCTGACCAAGCGGTCAGTTGGAAGTGTTGTACACGCCCTTTGCCTTGGGTAGGGCAATTGCGTGTTCAATAACTGTTAATATTTGGATAATTTGTATAGCGCCGTTTTTGTGAAAAATCACCTCAAGGGCGCTGAACCTAAGTAAATTACCCACCAACCAATTTGCTCAGGAAATACTTTATTGTTTTGTGTCTTATCATAACAAGGTAATTAACATCTTGTGCTTAATTAACTAACTAACTAACCATCGCGCCATTCTCCCCCGCAGGGGTAGGCAGATGTAGATAACTTGGAGTAATAATATATATTTATTTATAAATTAACGGACTAAAGTCCAATTACAAAAAAGACATATAAAACACAAAATGGAAAAAAGAGCAACAGAGAAGGCATAGCACATACATAATAATAAATGAAGCGATGACAAAAATAGGACAAAATAAACATAAGAGAGAACATTCAAGCCATGGTCTAGCCAAAGTTTTGGTAGAGTCGTAAAGAATGACAAAAATCATTAAGACTGCTACCTTAGAAATAATTGCAATGTGTATTGGTGCTGGGAAGTTAATTGCAGTAGTTACAAAGGATTGCATTAGTTATTTTATTAGGGGGCACAGCATTAAGAAATGTGTCAAACTCATAAATAAGAAGCTGGTCATGATTTTGGGTGAAACATCTTCGCCGGAGAGGTAAAAGGGGCTGAAGCGCCAATTTGGGAAGTTTACACCAGAGCACCTTAAAGTTTTTTTGTACTACAGTAAAATTCATAAGTCTTCGGTACCTGGTTGTTTTGAAAAAAAAATTAACCTAGGTAACTCATGGAGAGCGTTGCGTTATATTGCGACAAAAAGCTCAACGTACCGAATTTGTGTCACTTGAGTCAAGCCAAACAGTAAATTTAAAATATTAAGATGGCTAAAGGGCCACAAGTCTTCAGAATCGTCAGAGCATTCGATGCAGAAAAAAAACTGATTAAAGGCTGATTCACACCAACTTCCGGATTCGCTCAGTGACGATATTGTTCCGCAAGAGAGCTTATTGATATGGTATGAATATCAATCAAGGAGTATGTGCCAAGACAAAGTTGTGTGGCAGTATATCCTTCTGCCCACCCTTGTAATATTCATCTTGGAGAGGGTCCAGAAAAAGTTCCTGAGATTTTTATACATGAGGGAGTACGGCCACTACCCGTGGCTCTACCCAACGAACTTTCTCCTGGGCACGCTCGGACTTCACTCCTTACAGCTCAGGAGAGAGGGGTATGCCGCCACTCACTTCTTCAGACTGCTGCGGGGCTATATTGTAAACCCTGCTATTTTGGAGCGCGTAAGTCTCTATGTTCCTGATGACTATCTAAGACAGCGTCTTCATAGATTATTCTATCTTCCTGCCTGTAGGACCAACCTGCCAATGGTTCTGCCGGTGGGGAGAAGTATTTTGCTCCTGAACAAAATCTCTTCCGATATCGACTTATTTCACGTCAGTGAGGAGAGATTCAGAAGTGAAATCCTATTGATTCTTGAAAGAGTTTCTCCTCATTGACCTGATCATCACCACTGCCTGAAATTTTATTTTTTTGAAATTTTATTTTTTGTTACTATAATTTGTATTTATTTTGTAAAAATAACTTATTTCTTATATGCATTAAATTCAAAAATTTGTAATGTATAAGAAATTTAATAAAAAATATTATTATTATTATTATTATTAATATTTAACTACTTAGTTAGTTAAATAATCGTTTTGATGTGTAAAAATACTTATATCGCAGATTTTTTTTTTTAAAACCATTTTTTTATTACTAAATAATATTTTTAATAATTATTAATTTTTAAAAATATTATTTAGTGATAAAAAAATGGTTTAAATAAAAAAAAATCTGCGATGTAAGTATTTTTACACTTTAAAATAAATATTTAACTAACTAAGTAGTTAAATATCACAAGGGTGGGCAGAAGGATATATGGTTTTCAGTAAAAAATGGTTTGGTTTTCAATAAAAAATGGCCACACAACTTTGTCTTGGCACATACTCCTTGATTGATATTCATACCCTTAGAGTATACAAGAGGTAGCCCAAGCCAAGGCAGTGAAGTCAGTTTTGGACTTGTTTTTGATGACTTTAACATGACTCGGCGCAAATGGGCGTGGCTAAGACTAAGGCTACGGTATTTATATATCCATTCATATCACATATCGACATAATGTTTTTGTGTATTCGTATAGCCACTTTTTCACAGTATTTTTATCAACAAAAATATAGCATCTAACCTAAAAAACCGTTTAGTTGTGTCAAGTTTAGTGGCAAAATAAAAAATGTGGGCGGAGACCCGCCGTTAACCAGCGAAAATAGCCAGCTTAAGATCATTACGACAGTATATAGAAGCGTTTTAAGAAATTTGTTGTCTCTTTCTCTCTCATGGTGTACGATGTAAAAACTCGGAAAAAGTGATTTATTACAATTTCGGATGGGTTGGGTAAAACAAATTAGCTATCCCTCCATATATTGTTACTTCAAGTTCATACCATATCAATAAGCTCTCATGCGGAACAATATCGTCACTGAGCGGATCCGGAGGTTGGTGTGAATCTACCATAAAACTGCATGTTTGACTCATTTTTGCTCAGAGTGTCACTTTAGCCCTTTTGTCTTTCCAGCGACGATATTAACGGTTTGGATTCGATTAGAATTCAGGTAAATTTAGGGTTAAATGAACATACACAACATTATTTAGAAAAATATATTTCTATGTGTGTATTTTTTTTCAAAGGTTTTTTATTTAATTTTAGATTGCGACATCTTTGAATACATGTATCGGCCGCAGATAGCAACGTCCATGTATTTACCTAGAATACGTAATTCGTTATTAAATACGTAAACCGGTTTGAGTTGACGATGACCTTAGTGTGATTTGCAGAAGCGAGGTATGCAAACTTGGAGAAGTCTAGAGTCGGTGGAATATTTTATTTTTATTTAAAAAAAAAGTGTGTATGCAAGTAAGTCCAAAGTCATAGTGTGTGAAAGAGAGAGTACGCAAACAGCGTGCATATAGTTGTGAATGATGAATACTTGGAGCAAGTGGATGAGTTTGTGTATTTGGGAAGTATGTTCTAGAGAGACGGAAAGGCTGATGAGGATATTAAAAGGAGGGTGAATGCAGGAAAACTCTTTAATGGAGGACTGAACGCTGTTGGCGTAAATAATAAATTATCCAAAGAAGCGAAGCTAGCAGTCCGTAATGAAGTGCTAATACCAACCCTGATGTATGGCAGTAAGGCATGGAACTGGCAGAGGGAGGATGAAAGGCTGTGGAAATGAGATCTCTGAGACGTATGTGCAGTAAAAAAAGGTTATGTCGACATGTGCTAAGAATGGATACATAAATGCCCTAGCTCTAGTCTTAGCCGCGCCTAGGTCTAGCCGAGTCCGGCAAAACTCATCAAAATTGACTACAGCAGCGCTACCTCTTGTATGTTTTTGCTCTGAGGTTGTAAGTCACTACTTACTAGTATTAGGCATTTGTCAATATTTAGTCTTGGTTTTAATATAATGTTAATTTTTGAGGTGATATCTCTGTCACGAAAACGGCGCTATATAAATCAGCCAATTATTAATATTATAAAACCATGTATGACTGTATTAAAAATGTTTATATCCGGAAAGAATGCAAGGCTGATGTAAGCATAATGAATAAGACCAAGAAAGTGACGCTTAGATGGTTCGGGCATGTAGAGCGGATGAACGAAGAAAGGAGTGTGAAAAGAATATATGATGCAAAAGTGAATGGAAGACGCCCTAGGAAGACATGGCACGATCAAGTAAATCAAATACTTGAATCGGGTCATGTGAAGAGTCAGAATAACAGAAGAGTATGTATGAGACGATGTATGAATGTGAATGAAGCAAGGAGTGTGTGCCAAGACAGAGTGTGTTGTATGGCGGTTCGTCTTCTCTGCCTAGCCCTGCGGGGAAACGGCGTGATGGTTAGTTAAAAAAAGTATAGTCTTGTTGATTATATATATTGTTATGCAGAATAAGGCTGTCTTGGAATCCAACGCCATTTCTATTATTTTTTGTTTGTCCCGTATCTACTGGACTAAAAATCATGATGATTTGAGCGTAGGTCGGGCTAGTTCGAGTTAGGTTAGGTTAGGTTGAATAAAGTTTGTTGAAGAGGGGCATGCAAGTTTTTGTTTTCCTTAGCACTTCACTGCTTTAGAGGTCGCGGGTTCGAGCCCGTTTTGGGCAAATAACATTTATTTAATTATTTATTTATTTTTCGTAGAAAGCAATCACGTTGTGGTTTTACATATTTAATGAAAATTAAATAAATACTTTGTATAAGACCACAGGTTTTATTATAAAAAAATACGATCGACCGGTTTCGCTTGGCCTAAGCATCATCAGGGTACAAAATTAAACTAAACAAAATATACGTAGTGTGTCGTTATATATACGCATACATACAGAGGGAGAAAACAATATTTTTTTTAAAAGGGAACAGTAAAAAAAGAAAATAACAATTTAAATGTAATTATTTTATTTTCTTAACATTCTCTTTTTTTATTATTTTATATTGTTTCTACCTCTGTATGTACGAATACATATAACCACACACTATTTATTTCTTGCTCGGTTTATTTTTGTACCCTGATGACGCTTAGGCCAAGCGAAACCGGTCGGTCATAAATATATATTGTTTTTAAATTGTGGTCTTATACAAAGTTATTATGCAATTTTAATTTTATTTAATTCAAATAAAATAATATATATCGAATTTGCGGCACGTTCCAGAGTGGTAGATACTCCAAGTATCGCCCTGGTGAAAGACCACCATTCAGAGTCGAAACGTCACTTGAAATGGGTTTGTCCGTGTTTGGTGACCAGATCTGAATAGCCAGGTACTCCCAACCTTCCTCTTTCCCTTCTCTTTTTCCTCCCCACTACATTCACCCTCACACGATCACTGGTTGCAGACAGTTGGGAGAAGTTGGGACTCTAGTTCTGTATAGAAAAACACATACTTCTCGATCGAATTTAGAGCTTCCGAGCTTTCGTAACTGACGAGTTAACATTCTTTTATTGTGAGCCTTGAAGTAACAATATATGGAGAGAGAGCTGATTCTTTTTACCCACCCTATACAAACTTGGGATTAATCACTTTCTCCGGGTTTTTACGTCGAACACCATGAGACAGAAAGAGACAACGAAATTCCCTAAATTATCACACCGCTTTAAATTATTGTCAGAATGTTCTTCGTGTCTCGCGTCTCCGTTGGCTCCCGCCTACACGCTATGATACGCGAAATAAATGAACATAACTTAACGGTTTTTTAGGTTACATGCTATATTTTTGACTATAACAATACCGTGAAAAATTGGTTATACGAATAAACAAAAACATTGCGTCGACATGTGCTATGAACGGATGTATAAATACCCTAGTCCTATAATAATAATAATAATAATAACAGTGAACTTATATAGCGCAGTTTTGTGATATTTCACCTCAAATGCGCTTCATGCGAAATTAATTATGCTAATAAGATTAACTAACAAGGAGAAAATAATA
This sequence comes from Drusus annulatus, assembly GCA_022651775.1. NCBI lineage: Eukaryota > Metazoa > Arthropoda > Insecta > Trichoptera > Limnephilidae > Drusus > Drusus annulatus. Next base: position 32,615 of record JAGWCC010001205.1, on the reverse strand, counting down.
CATAATATGTATACAAATTAAAACTTTCTAAAATAATTATCGTTATCATAAATAACGAGAGAAAAGATTCAGATATGGGTATAACAGTGTATGTGTACATCAACAGATTAAAAAACAATTTACCAGGAGCTAAGGGTATAAAAATTCAGATGAAACATATGAATTCATATAAACACATTTGTCAAATCAAAGAAAAGGAAATATGATTTAGGACAGTTAATATGTTGGCACTTAAAACATTAATATTCAAGTATTATAAGTAAACGCTTATAAAAATGCAAGCAGTGTAAATATAGCAAGTAACAAAGAAAATACATATTTTATGACAATGAGTATATGGTTTTCAGTAGATAGTGAGGACATTGAGTTATAATGATAGAAGAAAGGAGAAAACCGAAACAATGCAAATTAGGGACGTTTTCTAAGAAATTAAATTTGAATAAGTTACGTTTTGTATGTGGGATTTTTAAACAATCTGGTTTTTAGGACTCGTTTGAACTCTGCTAGGTTCTGTATGTTGGCAGGTTTAGGGAAAGCTTATTCCAGATAACTGGACCAGATACACCAAAAGCTCGATCATAGTACCCAGGTTTATTTGATCGAGATGGTTCAATTAATCGAACAGCAGTATGTACATCTGCTGACCTCAAAGTAAGTTGTCTACTATTTAAGGCTTGGTCGGACACACAGTTCCGATATATAGGCTGGTGCCATTCCCTGCAGTGCTTTAAAGATCGTAAGGCAAATCTTAAACTCTATTCTTTCAGGGCATCGAAGCCAATGTGGGCGATTCAGAAGTGGAGTAATGTGACAATATTTGGACTCACTATATATCATTCTCGCCGCTGCATTGAAGACGGACTGTATTCTGTTGAGTTGTTCCTGAGGGAGGCCAGCATATACACTATTACAATAGTCCATACCTAGTCCTAGTCCTAGCCACGCCCATCTCTAGACGAGTCTGGCAAACCTCATAAAACTGACTACAGCAGCGCTCTCTCCTGTGTATTATTGCTCTGAGTTGTGTACCGTTTGAGTGCTACTATGTTTAAATACATTTTCTATTTTTTTTTTATGGAAACCGGTCAGTTAGTTATATTCCTGTTGGTGTGTCCGATGCCCCGAGGTAAACCGAGATAAACCTTCGGCGTTACTCCAATGACGCCAGTAAGTGATAGATCGTCGTGAAGATTATTTTAATTAGTTTCATTTTTATAATGTGTTGACGTCGCTGAACAAAAACTGCCTAGAAGTGTAATCTGTAACTTTGGACTAACAATATATGGAGAGAGAGGTAATTTTTTTTTTACCCAACCTTTTAATCAATTTTTTGTTTAGTTTATTTTTTTACCCTGATGACGCTTAGGCCGAGCGAAACCGGTCGGTCATAAATATAAATTGTTTTTAATATGTGGTCTTGTTCAGAGTTTTATTTAATTTTAATTTTATTTAATTCAAATGAAATAATGTATATCGAATTTGCGGAGCGTTCCCGAATGGTAGATACTCCAAGTATCGCCCTGGTGAAAGACCGCCATTCAGAATCGAAACGTCACTTGAAATGGCTTTGGACGTGTTTGGTGACCAGATCTGAATAGCCAGGTACTTTCCAACCTTCCCCTTTCCCCTCTCCTTCTCCTCTCGACTACATTCACCCTCACATGATCACTGGTTGCAGACAGTCGGGAGAAGTTGGGACTCTAGTTCTGGATAGAAAAACACATACTTCTCGATCGAATTTAGAGCTTCCGAGCTTTCGTAACTGACGAGTTAACATTCTTTTACTGTGAGCCTTGAAGTAACAATGTATGGAGAGAGAGCTAATTGTTTTTACCAACCTATACAAACTTACGATAAATCACTTTCTCCGGGTTTTTACGTCGTACACCGTAAGAAGGAAAGGGGCAAAAAATTCCCCAAATTATCACACCGCTTTAAAGTATTGTTAAAATGTTCTTCGTGTCCCGCGTCTCTGTTGACTTCTCCCACACGTTTTCAAATGCGACCTTGGAGTAGCAATGTATGGAGGGAGAGCATATTATTTTTACCCAACCTATACAAACTTGCGATAAATCACGTTTTTAGGTTTTATGCTATATTTCTGTTGATAACAATACTGTGAAACAGTGGTTTTACGAATAAACAAAAACATTATGTCCACATGTGCTATGAAGTGATGAATAAATACCAAAGCCCTAGTCCCAGCCACGCCCAGATCTGCCGAGTCCGGTAAAAATCATCAAAAACTGACTACCTTGACTGGAAAGGTACCACTCTATCTACTCTAAGTGTGCGACATACATGGACATAATTCAACGGTTTTTTTAGGTTATGTGATATATTTTTGTTTATAACAATGCTGTGAAAAAGTAATTGTACGAATAAACAAAAACATAATATCGACATGTGCTATGGATGGATGTATAAACACCCTAGCCCTAGTCCTAGCCACGCCCAGCTGTGGCCGAGTCCGGCAAAACTCATCATAACGGACTACAGCATTGTTATAATGCTGATTTCGACAATTTAAGACATTGTACTCCTAGGCCTCAGAAAGGCTAATGAAATCTATTTTTTTAATAGTTTTTGTGTTCAATTTGTAGAACTCAATTTTAATTTTTTATACAATTCAATTGAATTAAATTTAAGATTATTATTATTGAGTTCTGCTATTTTTAAGTTTTATTTTTATAATTTTCTAGTGACAGCTGTTTCGGCGTTTAAGGCCATTGTCAAACAGTTTGACAATGGTCTTAAACGCCTGTGAAACAGCTGTCACTAAAAAACAAAAAATAAAAACTTAAAATAGCAGAACTCAATAATAATAATATTAAATTTAATTCAATTGATGTATAAAAAAAAAAAAGCCAATGAAATCGATTGAGTCTCAAATTCCCCTACCGTCTGAAGCCAGTGAGACTATGGCATCAATTGGGGTATGCTGTGAGGCTGAAGGTAGTGGGGAAGGAAAGGAGGTGGGAGTAGGTAAGTCGGGATGTACCTGGCTATTCAGATCTGGTCACCATTTCAAGCAATGTTTTGATTCTGAATGGTGGTTTTTCACCAAGGCAATACTTCAAGTATCTACCACTCTGGAAAGCGCTGCAAATTTTACATATTTTTTTTGTATGAATTAAATGTGATTGATGACTAAATGTATTTGCCAGCCTCGATGGTCGAGTGGTAAGACGCTCGGCTATGAACCCAAAGGTCGCGAGTTCACACCCGGCGTTCGCAAATAACTTTTATCTAAAGTAATATGTGTCATAACGCATTTAATTCTTATAAAAATAATAAAAGTATATTTGCGGCACGTTCCAGAGTGGTAGATACTCTTAGTATCGCCCTGGTGAAAGACCACCATTCAGAATCGAAACGTTGCTTGAAATGGCTTTAGCCGTGTTTGGTGACCAGATCGGAATAGCCAGGTACTTTCCAACCATTCTCTTACCCATCTCCTTCCCCTCTCTACTACCTTCAGCCTCACAACATACCCCAATTGGGGATGCCATAGTTTCACTGGCTCTAGTCGGTTGAAAGCAGTTGAGACTCTTGTGCGGTATTCAGTATAAAAAAATTAAAATGACACATTAATTATATTAATTTGTTTGCGCACGCCGGGTTTGAGCCCGACACCTCTGGATTCGTAGCCGAGCGTCATACCACTCGACCACTGAGGCCGTCTAATAAATATATGAAAATGTTTAATCAATTCAACCCGAAGTAAGATAAAATCGAGCGTAGTTCGGGCACACGGAGGCGCCAACAGCGCCGTTCTAGCAATCAATTTATTCAGTGCTTAACCTCGACCATAAAATTTTATATTACGCAGATTTTTATAAAATGTCTTTCAAATCTAAAACTATAAATAGAACACAAGTTCAAAGGTTATAAATAATCAGGGTTTTTTTAATATTTTTTTATTTATGTGACTTGCACACAAGTCTCTAAACTGTCCGAGGCCGGCTGTCTATGGCACCCCCCTGTTCATGACGTGCCTCGAGGTTAATAGCTTTTGGTGAGGGAAAGTTGGAGAAGGAAAGAGAAATGGTTTAAAAAGAAAAACACAATGTTGAAATAACAAACATAATGAAAAACGAATGTTGTGAAGCGAGGGGGAGAGGAGATGAAAGCAGATGGAGAAGAGAATTTTAGAATGTCACGTACTCAAATCACATGACACCCAAAGTTTCATTGTTTAGTGGCCGATCACTCAAATTTAACGGGCTCTACGCCAAGCCATGGCTCAAAAAGTCGCTCTTCATTTTTTTTTCTCAACTGTTTTCAACCACCTGGAGCCAGTGAGACTACGGCGTCCCCGATTGGGACATGTTGTGAGGCTGAAGGTTGTAGAGGAGGGGGGAGGGAAGAGGGTGGTTGGGAAGTACTTGGCTATTCAGATCTGGTCACCAAACGCGGCGGCCATAGCGATTTCAAGCAACATTTCGATTCTGAATGGTGGTCTTTCAGCAGGGCAATACTGTCACCTTAGAGTACATAGAGTAGTATCTATCCAAGGCAATGAAGTCAGTTTTTGACTTGTTTTTGATGATTTTAACCTGACTCGGCACACCTGGGCGTGGCTAAGACTAAGACTAGGGTATTTATACATCCATTCATAGCACAAATCGACATTATGTTTTTGTTTATTCGTATAGCCAATTTTTCACAGCATATTTATCAAAACAAAAATATAGCACATAACCTAAAAACCGTTTGGTTGTGTCAAGTCGAGTGGCATAATAAAACATGTGAGCGGGGTCCTGCGGTGACCCAGGAGCCCAAGATCATCGTGACAGTACATAAAAGCGGTGTATTATATTTGTTATCTCTTTCTTTCTCATGGTGCATGACGTGAAAACCCGGAGAAAGTGATTTATCGCAAGTTTGTATAGGTTGGGTAAAAAGAATTAGCTCTCTCTCCATATATTGTAACTCCAAGCTCTCCCCGCACTGCCAGACGCGTGAGCTCGTCAAGTGCGAACAAGGTGTCAAGCCAGGAGCTTAAGATCATTGCGACAGTATATAAAAGCGGTTCATGAAATTTGTTGTCTCTTTCTCTCTCATGGTGTATGTCGTAAAAACCCGGAGAAAGTGATTTATCGCAAGTTTGTGTAGGTTGGGTAAAAATAATTAGCTCTCTTCCAAATATTGTTACTTCAAGGCTGTCACTGTTATGTCAGCCTCGGTGTACGAGCTGGTAGTTTCCTTAGAGTAATAATATAGAGAGACCGTCCTAATTATCAGTCGAATCGTTCATACTCGCAAAATATAGCTCTCTCTTTATGCTCGTTTCTATAGACATATGAGAAAAAGAGACAAACAATTGTTATTAAGAACATATGATTTGGGGCGTGCTAAAAGCCGTGTAACCATTTTTTCAATATGTTACTAACTTTACAGTAGTTTACATGTCAGTCGAATTGACAGACAAAAAGCTGAATTTAGTGCAATATTTAAAAAAAAACGATATGGTTATATATGCAGTTGTCGGTTGTTTCAACTGAAGTAACAAAAGACCAAAAAAATCAGTTTCCACAGGTATTTATCCAAGAATTCGTATTTTTTAGTTTGACCTCAAATATTTTACATGCTAACCTACAAAACAACTAGTTACCTACACCAATATTTAGTCAATCTTTGCATTATTTGTTTCGATATAATAAACTCCCGTTTAAAATGAGTTTGAATGCATTCTCAATATGTTTTACTCGAGAGTTACACGGGATTCTGACGTAAATTTGTTAGAATTGGGATTCCCTGATTAGTCCAACATCTGAATGTATGCATGTCTCTATCTTTCTCATCTAGCAACTCAAAATTGTTCGCGAACAGATAAAGACGGAATAATGTTTATCTTTGCGGTTTTCTTCGCATCCGATTGGCTGGAAGCATATACGTCATACCTCCTTCGGTCAATCCTTGGTCAAAAAGCTGCTTCAAAATTTCGCAATGTTAGGTCTCTACGTTACTCTAAGGTAGTTTCCAACCTTCATCTTCCCTACCACCTTCTCCCGCCCACGCCTTTTAGCCTCACACCACACGCCACACCTCTGACTAGCTCTGAGCAGTTGGCACTCCTGTGCGGTGGTGTTTTTTAATTTATTTTTTTCATTTTAATTTATCTCTTTGTGTTTTTTTTTCTCAATAGGAGATAACTGTATCTTGAAAAGAAACAGCGCCTCGGGAGTCTGCAGATCCCTCCGCAGCTGCATCCCGGCCAGAAACGACCTGAAGAAAGGGCTTATTCCACAGGTGAGTCGACTTGGAGTAAGAATATATATGGAGAGAGAGCTAAATATTTCTACCTAACCATAGAGTATATAGAGTGGTATCTATCCAATGCAGTGTGGTCAGTTTTTGATGATTTTTACCTTACTCGGCGGACCTGGGCGTGGCTAAGACCAAGGCTAGGTTATTTATTCATCCATTCATATCACATATCGACATGATGTTTTTTATTTATAACCACTTTTTCACAGTATTGTTTTAACAAAACATAGACTAAAAACCGTTTAGTTGTGTCAAGTTTAGTGGCATAATAAAAAAATGTGGGCGGAGTCCCGCGGTGACCCAGGAGCCAAGATCATCGTGACAGTACGTAGAAGCGGAGTATTATATTTGTTAGGTTGGGTACTACCTCCGTATATTGTTTTTTAAATTTTTTTTTATATGAATACCGCACAGGAGTCTCAACTGCTTCCAACCGTCTAGAGCCAGTGAGACTATGGCATCCCCAAAATAGGATATGTTGTGAGGCTGAAGGTAGTGAGGAGGGGAAGGAGATTGGAAAGAGGAAGGTCGGGAAGTACCTGGCTATTCAGATCTGGTCACCAAACACGGCTAAAGCCATTTCAAGTAACGTTTCGATTCTGAATGGTGGTCTTTCACGAGTATCCACCACTCTGGAACGTGCCGCAAATATTATTTTTATATCAATTAAATATGTTATGACACATATTAATTAAATAAAAGTTATTGTCGCACGCCGGGTTTGAACCCGCGACTTTTGGATCCGTAGTCGAGCGTCTTACCACTCGACCATGGAGGCCGTTAAAACGGTCGTCACTCCAAGTGACCGATATTTGAATGATGAATTTACTGCGAGCTGTTTCTTGACACATTTTTTTGTTAATAATAATAATAATAATAAATGGATATATTTTATAGCGCCGTTTTTGTGGGAAAATCACCTCAAGGGCGCTTTACAAATTAATTTGTCTAACCTATAATTTATCACTTAAGCTTATAACTAATAACTTACAGTTAAGATTTATTACTAATGGCTTACAAGTAATATTTTCAACCAGTGACTTACAATAAGGACTTATAGCTTGTAACTAACAGTGAAATAGATGCTAATATTAAAAACATTAATATTTACACATACAATAAAAGTAAAAATTAAAACTTAAAACCAACTTACTACCAAATTATTTACAACGTGGATATTCACAGACATAGTACAAGGGAATGCAAAGAAATCAGACTACCAGAAAGAATAAATCCAATATAATATTCTAAGGCTATAAAAATAATAATATTTGGACGATTTGTATAGCGCCGTTTTTGTGAAAAATCACCTCAAGGACGCTGTACGAATCTTACTTTCTATCATTACATATTAATTCCTAGTTTAGATAAGAAAATATACAGGAACATACTGACCTGGCAAGTCCCATCAGATAGACACAATTATTAACTTAAAATTATGATTATTTTTATTATTTTTTTATTTTTTTTCCGATTTAGGGCATGGGAGCGAAATTAAAAGAATGGACTTTCTGAATTTGTCATACAGTGCACGAATTTTAAAGAAGTAATTTGTGAAATATCCTAATTATTTGGCGAAAATAAAACAAGAAGGCCTAAAACACATCAGGCAGCTGCGAAAGCGCCACGACATATCTAACAGGTTATTTGCGCAGGCAAAAAGAAGAACTAACGAACAAACAAAAAATATTGTAATGATGATTGTAAAAAAAGGCCGCCTCTCTCAGTAAAAAAAAAACATTTGTTGAAAACATCGCTCGCGTTCGGGAACAGTCGTCGAGATCGGCACTCCCCCCCCCCCCTGCCGGTTCCCGGGCCGGCGGTCCAAGGGACGAAACATGTGGCCAATGGTCATCAAAGCATGTGACCATTCTCGGGATATGGCACTGCAGTTAAAACACCGATATTTAAAGATTAAAATATTTTCTTAAAAATCGAAATTACGTCGAAACTAGTCACTTTAAAATTATTTAGAGTTTATTCACTTAACCTATACACAACAACGGTAATTGTAGTGTAATTTTAAAGAAGCAATTTCTGAAATATCCTACTTATTTGGCGAAAAATAACAAGAAAGACTAAAACACGTCAGGCAGCTGCGTAAGCGCCACGAAAACGTGTCTATATATTTGTAACGTGACTGGTGCAGAACGAAAAATTCAAAATTCTTCTGTAATTTTTCAGACCTGCGGGTATGCGGGCACCGTGCCGATAGTGTGCTGCGTGCCCGAGACCGACCCGGCGCCGGCCACACCGCCCCCCGTCACCGCCCCCCCCGACCGCGGTCAACCCGCCCCCGTCGTCTTCGTGCCCGGACTTCCCCGCCGGAGCCATCAAGGCGAAGAAGACAGGGGAGAAAGCCTGGGACTGTAAGTAAACGTATTGTCACATTTTCGTGGAAAGTCAATTACTTTGTGGTTTGACATTTTTAATGAAAACTACATAATAACTTATACTACTAGCAGATTTTTTTTTGTATGACTAACTGGTTTCGCTTAGCCTAAGCATCATCAGGGTACAAAATTAAACTAAACAAAAAATACATAGTGTGTGGTTATATATACGAATACATACAGAGGAAGAAAACACTAGTGGTAGATACTCTAAGTATCGCCCTGGTGAAAGACCACCGTTCAGAATCGAAACGTTGCTTGAAATGGCTTTAGCCGTGTTTGGTGACCAGATCTGAATAGCCAGGTACTTCCCAACCTTCCTCTTCCCAATCTCATTCCCCTCCCCACTACCTTCAGCCTCACAACATACCCTACTTGGGGACGCCATAGTCGCACTGGCTCTAGACGGTTGGGAGCAGTTGAGACTCTTGTGCGGTATTCATATAAAAACGAAACAAAAGAATGCAATTTAAATTAAAACAAAGGAACAGAGAGAAAGAGACAGATTATACGAAATAAAAGAGGCAAAACTTCAACCGAGAAGGAAAGAAGAGACAGAATAATTAGAATTTTTATGATTGATAAGTATACAGTGGTGCATTATTAGGTATATTTCCCGTAAACTTATGAAATTTGAAATGTCTCATTATTTTCTTCAATCACCTTCTCAGTTGACGTTTTGCGTGTTTTATTTCATTTAATCTATCTCTTTTTCACTGTTCTTTTGTTATAATTTAAATGTTATTCATTTTGTTTTTTTACTGTTCTCTTATTTTATTATATATTGTGTTCTCCCTCTGCATGTTCTATTATACAAAACTACATACTGTGTATTTATTGTTTAGTTTAATTTTGTATCATGATGATGCTTAAGCTAAGTGAAACGGGTCGATCAAAAAAATAAAATAAACTCTGTGGTATTCTATATAGTTATCATTTCATTCTCATTAAACATATTGCTTATTCGAGGTACAGGTCATTTCAACCACGTGGTCCACACCGTTTTCTTTTTTAGGCCTTAAATAGTGAGGGTTGTGTATGCTGGCCTAAATTATTTACCTTATACGTAACCGACACACTTGAGACAGCGAGTTGTACCACGCGGTGCGCACCGTCCCGTTCCCGCAGCATTGGACAGCGGCTAATGGTGCGGGAGGCGGACGTTTTGTGGGATGACCTAAAGTCTCAACCTTGTAATTAACAGACAAACTTAAGTGAATCCGAAAGGAAGATGCTATTTTGACTTTTCTCTTAATTTAAAACTTACAAAATATCTTCCACAAGCCACCACTGGCCAGCTGAGAAGTGGGAGGCCTTAGAGTATATAGAGTGGTACCTATCCAAGGCAGTGTAGTCAGTTTTTGATGATTTTTGCCGGAGTCGGCAGACCTGGGCGTGGCTAGGACTAGAGCTAGGGTATTTATACTTCTATTCATAGCACATGTTGACATAATGTTTTGTTTATTCATAAAACCACTTTTTTCAGTATTTTTATCAACAAAAATACAGCATATAACCTAAAAAACCGTTTAGTTGTGTCCAGTATAGTCGCATATGAAAACTAGTGGGCGGAGTCCCCGGAGACGCGGGAGACCAAAATCAACCTCACAGTACATAAAAGCGGTGTGTTATTTTTGCTGTCTCTTTTTCTCTCTCGTGGTGTACGACGTGAAAACTCGGAGAAAGTGATTTATCGCAAGTTTGCATAGGTTGGTTAAAAAGAATTAGCTCTCTCTCCATACATCGTTACTCCAAGTGCGACGCGGTACGCACCGTCATATTTTCGCTGAATTGGACAGCGAGGGAGAAATTTTCCGAGATGATGACGATTTCGAGGCGAGGGCGCCGGAACAAAAAGACGTTTTGTAAATTTGAATCCTCATTGATTTCTCGTCGCTTTCAGACTGCATCGGCCTCGCGGACAGCGTGTACCCGTGCGAGAGGAAAGGCTTCCTGCTGACGGCTCCGAAGGTGCGCAGCTTCGATTGCGCACACTCTTCCACCCCCCTGATCGTGGGAGGGTCACCCGCCACAGCTGGTGAATTCCCCCACATGGTGAGTGTCAAAATACCAAATTTATGACTTCTTTTTAATGTTTAATATTTTGCCGCAATTTTTCACCCACTGTCTAAACACCTTATAATCTCTGAATAGATAATCTCATAAACTGTGATTGTTGGATCCTAAAATCAACAACTCGTTAGGTTCTAACCTGATACTTCTTGTCCAGTTCCTACCTCGCTCCTGTCAGTTTGATCATTGTTGTTAAATGTGAATAGCCATAAAACAAACCGGCGATAGTGGGCCCCTCCACCGGCAACAACCACAAAAATCGGGACCTCAAGATCACCGGGTCTAGACTCGACCTCATTTGTCTACAATCGTTCGTCGAAGTAAGTGCCTTCAGGGACGACGCCTCTTTTCGTATTTCGTCTTTCGCTTCGCATCCGTCTCTGGAGGACACGCCCATTCGATTTCCATCGCCCGAAGCAGCCAGTTCGGTGTCTCTTTCTTCTCTCAAGACGTCTAAAGGTGAGCAAACTGACATAAATCCTCAGTTATCTCCAAAATACAATTGAATCATCCATCAAGTAAAATTCGTTTCTTACAGTCCACTCTAATTTAACACGTTCATCCAAAACTGAAACGTATTCGGCGTTGTCGCAGTTTCTGGATCGAACAGTGATCTTAATGATTTGAAAGCTGTTTGCTTACGAAAATAAATAAAAACTTTATACGTTTTTTGTGCTTTAAATAGTGTATTGGATCTAAAGCTGCGTTAAAAACACCAAATGTGTGTTCAGCTTCCGATGAATTCCGAAAATAGTGGACTCTAAACGATAAACTGTTCCATCTGCTTGATGGAAAGATTATTGGAATGAAGGAAAATAGGAAACCATTCACTCACCGATAAAGTTGAACATCAAAGTTTTAGAAGTCTTCTTTCAATTTTATTAGTAATAACATGAACGAATATAACAATACGAATACAACACACTGATTTGTGTATTTTTATTCACAAAACACCACAGTTATATATTATTTGGAAAACAAACCGACGAACAAGTGAAAAACTAACGACCAACACGTTTTTTTCAGATTGAACTCTTCTGTTTAATTGTCAAAACACGGTATTGTCAAATGGGGAAATCGAATAGTAAAATGGCGGGATAAGTAGAAACTTGGGTGAAAAACTTTGAAATCCAACACAGTGCTTTGGCGAAACATAAACACAGCTAACAGTAGCCCACTGCTACACAGGGTTCGGTACAGTCAGTAAACATCAAGTGACTGACGAATGCGAGAGTCCCCTCTCTGACCCGCGTACCTCCCCACATTAAACGGAACACAGTTCTAAGACACCCCGCCATCTGTATGGGCTGACTACTTTATTATGTACCTACAGTGTGTACTAGCGTTGTGACCGCTTTGACTACTTCAAAGAACTACTTCAAAGAACTACTTCAAAGAACTACTTCAAAGACTACTTCAAAGAACTACTTCAAAGAACTACTTGAAAGAACTACTTCAAACAACTACTTCAAAGAACTACTTCAAAGAACTACTTGAAAGAACTACTTGAAAGAACTACTTCAAAGAACTACTTGAAATAACAATTTCAAGAAATACTTCAAAGAACTACTTCAAAGAACTACTTCAAAGAACTACTTCTTTTGGAAACAGTTCCTACTTTATCCATTGTTCATTGAAAAAATACTTCAATTAGTTAATAGTTCATTCATTTCAATAACTTTGTTTTATGGAACAAATACTTCAAATGAAGTTGGTACTTAATTTTAGCGTTCATTCGTTTCATTAACTTCATTTCATTAACTTCGTTTCATTGAACAAGTACTTCAAATGAAGTTGGTACTTCAATTTAGCGTTCATTCATTTCATTTCATTGAATAAACACTTCAATAAAAGTTAGATCGCAAAGAACTACTTCAATTTGCAGCAGTACAGTTGTGAAGGTGAACTTCAAAGTCTACTTTTTATTTTGGGAAGGAACCGGTTCCAGTTTTTTTCACTTTAAAAGTGCTACCAAACATTGAAGTTTTTCCCAACGCTAGTGTGTACACAAATGAAATATTACAATGTTGTTTTAGAAACGTAATGTTTTATTTGCAGGCCTTGCTTGGTTTCTCCAACAACCCGATCCAGTGGGATTGCGGCGGTACTCTGATCAGCAAAGACTGGATTATGACTGCTGCCCATTGCACTTACAAGAGGGACTCTGGGTAAATATTATTCATTTCATCCTCAGACCATTGAACAAACTTCCTTGATGTGCGATTCAAATTGTTCTTCGCACACCTTGACACGTCTACAACAAACTTTTGTCAGTCTGTTTCTTCAGTGCCTCACACTCCAGCCTTAACATAATAGTCGAGGCACTGAAACAGATCCCTGTGGAAAAAATATAAAAACAAGTTTTTATTACACTAGAAAGTATTTCCACACTCTATATCAGTCATTCCTAAAGTGGTCTATATCGACCCCCAGGGGTCGATTCCGACCTGCAAGGGGTCCACGTCAATGAAAATAAAAATTGGGGGTGCATGAGACGTAAATGGGGGTCCACGAGAGTGGGTTCCATTTAGGCAGGCCGTCACCAAAATGTTGGCTTCTCGCAAACTTCAAACAAGTATTTCCTTTTGCGGCAGTTCCAACTTCATTCAATTCCCACTGAAGAAATACTTCAATTGAAGTTGGTAGTTCCGTTGGTGGGAACTACTTAATTTTGCGGCTGTTAGTATATTTCAATTGAAGTCGGACTCCAATGAAGTACTTCAATGGAAGTTCGACTTCAAAGACTACAAAGAACCAAAGAACTATAAAGATTTGACGAGCAACTGGTTCTTCCTTAGTTTCATCTTTTTGTCGATTTGCTAGTACTTTTCGATTTAAAATCTTTACCGACTATTGTCGATTTGCTAGTACTTTTCAATTTCAAATCTTTACTGACTATTGCCGATTTGCTAGTACTTTTCAATTTCAAATCTTCGCCGACTATTGTCGATTTGCTAGTACTTTTCAATTTCAAATCTTCACCGACTATTGTCGATTTGCTAATACTTTTCAATTTCAAATCTCTACCGACCAGTGCTTTTTTTTCATAGAGGACTTTTTGTTGATTTGCTAGCACTTTTCGATTTGAAATCTCTACCGACTAGTACTGTTTTTTGGCAAGTTCGACTTTAATTGAAGTGTTCGTTGCGAAGGTTCATTTCAAAGAACTAGCAGTTCCTAAAGCGTTCACAAAACATTGAAGTTTTAGACAAAGCTAAAAAAAATCAAAATTAGGAAAGCAAGGGGTCTATACAAAACAGAAAAAAACGGCAAGTGGTCTACGGGACAAAAAATTTTGGGAACCTCTGCTCTATATGATACATTGGTCAAATGCATTTGAGCTTTAAATAAGCAAAAAAAATCGACAGTAATAAGCCTTAAAGAAATGCATTAATGATTACGTGTGAAAATATATTTTCAATTATTTCTTGTCATCTAACAAAGTTGACGATTTTCAAAATTGTTGAGTAAGAATGCTTTTTCTAGGAATAGCTAAAAAAATAAGCGGACATTGCTTAAGTTTACGCATATTTTGACAATTAAAAAGCTAGGTAACGTTAGTTGCTATTTTAGGTACGATGGTTGAAAATACTAAGTTCCTTGAAGTAACAATATATGGATGGAGAGCTAATTATTTTTACCCAACCTACACAAACTTGCGAAAAATCACTTTCTCCGGGCTTTTGTGTCATACGCCATGAGAGAGAAAGAGACAACAAATTTCATGGACCGCTTCTATATACTGTAAGGATGATCTAAAGGTCCTGGTTTACGGCGGGACTCCGCCCACATTTTTTACTATGCCACTAAACTTGACACAACCAAACGGTTTTTTAGGTTGTATGCTATATTTTTGTTGAAAACAATACTGTGAAAAAGTGGCTATACGAATAAATAAAAACATTATGTCGATATGTGTTATGAATGGATGTATAAATACCGTAGCCTTAGTCTTAACCACGCCCAGGTTGGCCGAGTCATGTTAAAATCATCAAAAACAAGTCCAAAACTGACTCCACTGCCTTAGATAGATACTACTCTACCAACTCTATGCTATAGTCACTGTAGGAATTATTTGAGACGGATGAAAGCAGTGATTTTTTAAGATCTTGAAAACTGCATCAATGTTTTAATTATGATGAATATGTTCCTAAATATCAAATTAACAAACTACAACTAGTCTTCAACGCCGCGGAAAGACTTATCACCGGCGTATCAAAATATTCCCATATCTCAGAGCACCTCAAAAATTTTCACTGGCTTAAATGTCCCAAAAGAATCCAGTTTAAGCTTTGCTGGATGGTTTTCAAATCAATTAACGGAATGGCTCCGGCTTGTTTATCGGAATTGTGTATTCCTGAAGATTCCAATTCGTGACAGTCAACTCTTAGATCGGCAATGTCATCGGCTGTCGGAAGGTTGAAAGAACCAAAGCGCACACCAGACACTAAGTTCGGAGAGCGCACTGTAGGAGTATCAGGTCCTAAAGCCTGGAATGGACTACCACATGATCTGAGAGTAATAAAAGACTCGACAGAGTTCAGAGCCAAACTCAAAACTCATTTTTTCAGAAAATCATATCCATAATCAAGATGTAACAAGCCCAATAGAACCAAGAAAACTTTTCAGATTCTCATTCCTTAAATTCATTAGAAAATTATCACCATTATCTGTTCTTCACTACGAAAAATTAAAAATACCTCCGATATACTTTGTTTAAATTTGCTCTCATGCCCTAAAAATGAAAAAAATAATAATAAATAAATTAAAAATTTAAATATATGTAAGAATCAGCTAAATTTTACTAATTTTACATGAATACCACACAAGAGTCTCAACTGCTCCCAACCGTCTAGAGCCAGTGAGTCTATGGCATCCCCAATAGAGGGATGTTGTGAAGCTAAAGGTATTAGGGAGAGGAAGGAGATGAGGAAGGGGAAGTTTGGGAAGTACCTGGCTATTCAGATCTGGTCACCAAACACGGCTAAAGCCATTTCAAGCAACGTTTCAATTCTGAATGATGGTCTTTCACCAGGGCGATACTTAAAGTATCTACCACTCTGGAACGTGCCGCAAATATATTATATTTTATTTTAAATCAATTAAAATGTGTTATGACACATATTAATTAAATAAAATTTATTTGCGCACGCCGGGTTCTGAACCCGCGACCTCTGGATTCGTAGTCGCGCGTCTTACCACTCGACTATGCAGGCCGTCAAATGGTGATTGTGTCCTGCCAGAAGCAGTGGCGGCTCGTGAGTTTTTAGTGTTCTAGAGTGCTAAGATTGAAAAATACGACATTGTTAGTGTTGTAGCCGAAAATGTTTTTTTTTTCAAGATTTTATTTTTTGTGTGAAGATTTTCAGGATTTTTCAGTTTTGGTGGTGCACTGCACGGATTTCTGAAAAATCTTCATACAAAAAGTTTAAATTTAAAAAAAAAATAAAAACATTTTCGGCCACAACAACATCAATGATGATGTTTCTTTTCAATCTTACCACTCTAGCACACTAAAAAGTCACGAGCCGCCACTGGCCAGAAGTGACCTACCAGGTAAGTATGTTGCTGTATATTTATATAAACTAAAAATTAATATTAATTAGAAATTAAAATTTGTACAGCACCCTTGAGGTGATTTTTCACAAAAACCTCGCCATACAAATTATCCAAATATTATAATGAATATGTTTTGTTTCCAGTAACGTGGCGCATATTCGATTGGGAGGCGGAGATTCCAACAGTACTCTGGAACCTGAGTATTACTACAAAGTGGCTGAGATCATATCTCACCCCGAGTTCATCGCCCCCTCTGTGTACAACGATATCGCTCTGCTGAAGACAGACAGGAGGTATGATTACTATCTACGATCTTTCAGATTCGATCCCCTTTCATGTCATCGTCTCTGGTTGGGACTTATTGTGGCTCACCAGAAGACGAAGCTGCTGTTTCTGAACTGTATGCCGCCATGGAATGATTTTAATTTGTCTTTCCTTCTTTTCTTTCTTTGTTATTATTGTATTTATTTGTGCTCTGACTTCCAGAAAAAAACACAGTTCTGGGTAAGAATACTCTGTAATGTGCAGAGAGAAAAAGTCAATCTTTAAATAGTAGCTTCGTCAAAAAAGAGTGGAGTCTTGACCTAATAATTGATAGAGAAAAGTGGTGGGTGCCCTCGACCGATATTTTGTTGTCAAAGGCCAAAAAAACCTTCCACAACAGGAGACGGTGCGTACCAAGTGGTGTAATTGGGCTAAAATATACACCTTAATTGTATGCAGAGAACTTAATTTTCCAAAAAACATAACATTACAGACTAATAATTTCGGGGACGCCAATTTATTCTCAACAAAAGCATTAAATAGAATAAAATTGGTATAACTAGCTTATCCTACGCACGGTCTTCGCAGGTGCGGAGGATTTTTACAAATAAAGATTAACATATTTTCATTTTGCAACAGTGTTACCTTCTCCGGAATGGTGAGGCCGGCTTGCCTGCACACCGGCCAACCTATCAACGACGCTAAAATCATCGCCACCGGCTGGGGAACCACTGCCTCCAGAGGGACACCGAGCCACAGCCTTCTAAAGGTAATCCTGTTCACATTTTTGTAAAAGGCAAACACCCTTGGTGACCCTTCGGGACGGCCTTTCTACCCATTCTAAAACCTTTTCGGACTGAACGCACAAATCTGCGTTGTCGCGACACCCCTTTGAAAAGTCTCGGCCCATCAAAGACAGACATTAGACCAATGACGTTACAAATATATAGACACGTTATAGCCTTAGAATATTAACTCAAAATGTGGCAAGCAAAACACACACGTTACTTAGGGTAGAAGTTTTTTTTTTAACAATAACTCCACACAAGAGGCCTTGAGGGAAATAGTTTCTCTCAGGCCCTTTGTCATATTTGGGGATGCTGTGTGGAGGGTCTTTTTGAGGAAAGGAAGGAGTGAACCTGGGTCTTGAAGAGACTTGTAGCTTCATTGAATAGTTCCATCACTTTATATATTGGCGTGTTTTTGTATAAGTAAGTTCTAACTGTCACTGTGTAAAACGTCACATGATCCCTCGCACGAATGTACTTACTCGGGGTAAACAAGTTGATCTTTAGTACATATGGGTTATAAATACCTCCAGAAACCAACTTATAAAAATGTTCACCCAAAAACATCTTCCAGCGGGCTTGCAGGGTGTGGATGTCTAGCATTCCGCATAAAAGCAACGAAAGAAATAACAATAGGTTACACGTATACTCCCGCATGTACAAGTAACGCATAACCTTCTTTGCACTTTTTCTATTTCAAAGATATGGTTCCGTTCTGAAGGGGCCCATACAATGGAACTATACTCCAGGATGCTGCGAACGAGTGCTTAGTACGTTCTACGAATTGCGATTGCATTATTAAATGATCTTGCATTGCGAAGAACGAATCTAAGAATTTCGTTAGCACGGGAGACAATGTCAGATATGTGAGACTTGAACGAAATATCTGCCTCAAAAATCACGCTCTCATTAAATTCAATCTTTTCGCTTTTTTTTGTTCATTTGGTAGGGGAACAGACACAATGACGTTACATATATAGACTCGTTATAGCCTTAGAATATTAACACAAAATGTGGCAAGCAAAACACACACGTTACCAGTAAATTCATCATTCAAATATCGGTCATGTATGACAAAGATAGACACTCATAGAATATATCTGTATGAACGAAACAGATCCGAAGTTCGGACCGCGTTCCATACTTGGTTGAAACGACCTCAAGCGACGCTTAGTACTAAATCGGCTTAAACACCGATCACACCAACTAGCGCGATTATTGCTTGCCACTTTGAGAGCTCTACAACGTGTCTATATTTATGTAACGTCGTTGCTTCTAAGTTTATTTTAAATTTGGTTCGTAGTTGAGAATGTTTGTTCGCATATTTATGTAGAGCCAAAGATTGTGAGAATACCAAAAACTATTTTTTTAACGCGTCATATGTGTCAGGCAAACTGTTCCATTTACCAACTATTATTGTTTATATTTTAGGCAGTTGATTTATAGCTGTCCACTTGTGCTGAGAAATTAAACTAGATAGCGGCAGGTCAGATCTGTGAATCTGTTGCTCCAAAAGGCTAAAGAGTGGTAGAGAGTATGTCATACGAGTCTAAGTCTGTTTTTCAGCTCTATCTCATGAACTCATAAGCTATAAGGCTGCATGAGATGAGGTGATATTGAATTTTATGTCCGAAGAGCCGCAAACGTCTGTGCAAAGAGCCGCTCCTCAGTACTTTATTCTTCGAAATGCCAGTGAATTTAAAAATATTTCTACATTTAAAATCCTGTACTCTTCATTAGTTCGAATTCAAGTCGAATACAATTCTTTTGTCTGGTCCCCTCACTTTAAAATCCACTCTTGTTTCATTAAAAAATTGCAACATAAATTTCTAAGATACATTAACTACAAACTCGGTCTACCTATTGAAACCATAAATAATAATTATTTAAAGAAATAATTAAAATTATTAACACTCTCAGACAGGAGGCTTGTTTCCGACTTGACTTTTATTTTTAAAATTTGTTAATGGTATTATAGACAGCCCTGATTTACTTAGCTTAATTACCTTTCATGTACCTAACAGATCCACTCGATCCAAAATTCTTTTTGAATGTAACAATAATACCAGGACTGAGTCATTTAGATACTCGCTTGTACCTAGATTGCATACAGTGGGTAATTATTTTGCTGAAATAGTAGATATATTCAACTGCACTGAATCTAGTTACAAGAAGGCTATAATAGCATACCTCTTTCAAAATTATTACTGTTTATTTATTGCATTATAATATTTCTATTAACTTTCTTATCTTTTTGGGTGCCAATCATTTACTCTCTGTTATTTTTATGTAAGTATTATTTTATGTTATATATTACACTGTTATGTAAAAGCTAGCAGTCCACAATGGAGTGCTTATACCAACCCTGATGTATGGCAGTGAGGCATGGAACTGGCAGAGGAAGGATGAAAGTAGACTGAATGCTGTGGAAATGAGATCCTTGAGACGGATGTGCGGTAAAACCATGTATGACCGTATTACAAATGTGGATATCCGGAAAGAATGCAAGGCTGATATGAGCGTAATCGATAGGATCAAGAAAGGGACGCTTAGATGGTTTGGGCATGTAGAGCGAATGAACGAAGAAAGGAGTGTGAAAAGAATATATGATGCGAAAGTGATTGGAAGAAGAAGTCGAGGACGCCCGAGAAAGACATGGCACAATCAAGTAAATCAAATACTTGAATCGGGTCATGTGAAGAGTAGGAATAACAGAAGAGTATGTATGAGACGATGTATGAATGTAAATGAAGCAAGAAGTGTGTGCCAAGACAGAGTTGTATGGCGGTCCGTCCTCTCTGCCTACCCCTGCGGGGAAACGGCGTGATGGTTAGTTAGTTAGTTTAGTTATGTAAATGCCCACAAGGGCGTATATAGTGAAATAAATAAACTTCATAAGCCATGGAACTTTTACCGACTATTCGTTTGATGTTCCAGGTGACCTTGGAGAAGTTCAGCTACGCGGACTGCTCTGCCAAGAACCCAGCCTCCCGCAGGTCCAAGGACGGAGTGAGAGATGCCACCCAGTTCTGTGCAGGCCACCACACCGAGTTCAAAGACGCTTGCCAGGTATTTATCAATATTCCCTCTCCCACGTCGGCATTATATTTTTTGTATTAACACACACCAAACACAAACAGGAGAGTTAAAAAACGGGTGTGAACCTCCCTGCAGATATAAAACCCGCTTACAACACCGATAATAATCTCGGTAATTTTTTAATCAATACAAAGGATAAAGGCTGATTCACACCAACGTCCGGATCCGCTCAGTGACGATATTGTTCCGCAAGAGAGCTTATTGATATGGTATGAATATCAATCAAGGAGTATGTGCCAAGACAAAGTTGTATGGCAGTATATCCTTCTGCCCACCCTTGTGATATTTAACTACTAAGTTAGTTAAATAATTATTTTGAAGTGTAAAAATACTTACAACGCAGATTTTTTTTTTAAACCACTTTTTCATCACTAAATAATATCTTTAATATTTAATAATTAGTAAAAATATTATTTAGTGGTAAAAAAATGGTTTCTAATTAAAAAAAAATCTGCGATGTAAGTATTTTTACAATTCTAAATAATTATTTAACTGACTAAGTAGTTAAATATCACAAAAATGGGCAGAAGGATATACTGCCACACAAATTTGTCTTGACACATACTCCTTGATTGATATTCATACCATATCAATAAGCTCTCATGCGGAACAATATCGTCACTGAGCGGATCCGGACGTTGGTGTGAATCTACCATAAAGATGATAATTTAAGCCATTCTGGCATTTACAAACTTAACTGTAATGATTGTCCCGCGTTTTATGTAGGAAAAACAGCACGAAATGTTAACACTAGAGTTAAAGAACATCTACGTTGCTTAAATGGTACTGGTTTCTCTGAATTGGAAAACCCTCATCAAACCATACTTTCGAAAAAACTACAGGAATTAGTGTTTTACGTAAAAACGGGATAGGCATTAGATTAGACAATTTAGAAGCACTCGAAATTAGGAAATCTTTAAAATCAAATTTATCACTTAACCTACTTAATAATCAAAAAAATGTATCCTTTAGCCCTATTTTAAATATGTTTCCTGTAAATCCACCCTCATCCCATCAATTGTCTACTTTACCCTCATTCGATGCTACGAATCACTCTGTCTTATTCCATAACTCACCCATTTAATTATTATTATGTATCCAAGTAGCTTCTTTTCCAATAACAATGAAAAATGTCGTTTTCATATATAAATTCAATATAGGATCTTTGTCTTCCCCTAACATTACATCATTATCTTTCTATTATGTACACTTGTTTATTTACCAATTCTTCGTAATATATATTAAGCACTTTCAATTGTTCCCTCCCTCTAATATATGTTCTCTCTCTTCCTTCTTTGTATTATATACTGTCTCACTCTATCATTAACTGTTGTACCTATTTTGATTTATTTGATTTATTTTGTTACATACATTTAAAAATTACAGAAATAATAAAATAATGTAGACATAACAAAAAAAATCCCACATAGGCAAAAGCCAGTGCGTGGGTATACTAATTCAAATCATAGTTATAGCTCTCTATAGTTACATTTTACAGTATAAGGTACATTTCAGATTAAGTAAAAAAAAAATAATAATAATAATAATTAAAAAAAAAATATATATATATATATTATGGTTATTATTATTTTTTTTTTTTATTTTTTTTTTTTTTTTTTTATTTATTTATTTATTTATTTTTTTTTTTTCAAATTCAAAATCACAACAGATAAGTTAGTTAATTTTTTAGAATTTAGCACTTATAGTATGAAGAGGCTGGTATCTTTTGCTTTTATCCAGTTTTTTATTACATTTTTGTATGTATTTAAGGAAGTTGTATTTGAACACTTAAAATGTAATGAAAGTGAATTATACATTTTTGGGGCAATGAAGTATGCATGTCTCTGCGCAAGTCTAGTTTTGCAGAGAGGTACCTCCAGTACATTATTTATTCTGTTGCTGTAACGATTTTCATTTTTTGCAAATATATACCTGTTAACTCTGTATTTTTTCTTTAGTTATTATATGTGCCCTGACGAAGCTTGATCCAAGCGAAACCGCTTGGCCTTTATCATAATAAATTCTGTGGTTTTAAAACAATGTATTATTTTATTATTAATATAATGTCCAACCACCATGTGATTGCTTCTTACGAAAAAATATATTTTAGTTGTCCGAAAAATTATATTTTTTTTGTTTCTATTAATAATGTTTCTTTTTTTTTTCGCTTTGAAAGCGAGTGAAAAAAAACTTGCAAATCGACAGAAAATGTATCTGTGTTAGGGCACAGCCGTACAGCCGCTTCGGACTATTAAATTTGGGATAGGTCTTCGAATGAATCTTCTTGAATTTGGTTGCCGATGTAGAGGGCCGTCGAATATAGATTACAAGGGTAGATTCCCACTTTATAAAAAGGCCAGTCATATAAAATAATTTCATGCAATCGATGCACTAGACAAAACGAAAGAACCTACCATGACAAAGTGAACGAATGTGTTAAATTAACAAAATATTAAGTCAGAAGTTTTTTTTCTTTTTTTTGGCCGAGCGGTTACGAATTTTAAATTCACAGGTTCGAATCTTGCATGCGCAAATAATTTTTATTTTTTATCGTTATTTCACGTATGATTTAAATTAATCAAAAACTAGTTTGTTTGCAACACATTGGAGATTGTAAGATACTCTCAGTATTGCCCTGGCGTAAGGCGAATTTTCATTTTTTTAATTTTTTTTATATGAATACCGCACAAGAGTCTCAACTGCTCCCAACCGTCTAGAGCCAGTAAGACTACGGCATCCCCAAATAGGGGTATGTTGTGAGGCTGATGGTAGTGGTGAGGGGAAGGAGAGGAGGAAGAGGAAGGTTGGGAAGTACCTGCCTATTCAGATCTGGTCACCAAACACAACCAAAGCCATTTCAAGCAACGTTTCGATTCTGAATTGTGGTCTTTCACCAGGGCGATACTCAGACTATCTACCGCTCTGGAACGTGCCGCAAATATTCTTTTTATATAAAAAATAAAACGTTTTGGTGATCAGGTCTAAATAGGCAGGTACATTAAAACCGCCCTCTTTTCCAATTTATCCCCTTCAGCCTCACAACCAGTGGCGGCTCGTGACTTTTTAGTGTGCTTGAGTGCCAAGATTGAAAAAAAACGTCATGATTGATGTTATTGCAGTCGATAATGCTTTTTTTTTCAATAAAAAAAAATTGTATGAAGATTTTTTAAAAAGGGTCATTGATCCACTAAAACTGAAAAATCTTAATACATTTTTTTTTTAAACAAATATTTTCGGCAACAACAACATATATATCGTCGTATTTTTCAATCTCTGCACTCAGTCACACTAAAACGTCATGAACTGACATGATGTCTGGTGACAACGTACCCCAATCAGCTGTGCCATGGCCCCCTGGCGCCGGGCATTCAAAACCTCAGATTGTTACTCTAAGTTCAAAAGACATTTAAATCACCTTGTTTTCTTCCAGGGCGATTCGGGCGGCCCCCTGCAGATGTACAACAACGACGCTGTGGAGTGCACCTACCTCGTGGTGGCCGTCACCTCCAACGGAAAAACCTGCGGGGTCCCTGGCCAGCCAGCCCTGTACACCCGAGTGTCGGCTTTCATCCCCTGGATAGAGGGGATCGTTTGGCCCAATGTCGTTTAATACAGTGCTGAACGCCTCCCCCGAACATTGACCAATGGCTCGACCAACAATATACCCACACCAAAGTGTCGTCTGACTACTCTGATACAAAAATATCTCGAGCCTATGTTCAACTGATCTGCGGTTCACTTCAAATATTGGATATCCCTTGGATATAAGGAATATAGCCATAGTATACATTATTAATAATCAATTATTTAGCGCAGTCAGCTATGTACACAAAAGTGTCGGATTCGATTCTCTGAATAGAAAAAAAATCTCACAATAGGCTTCCTAATCCGCTATTTAATTCTTCTTTCTGACAATGATCCATATTTTAGCTGAGTGACGGCTGACATCCTCCAAATATACAGGATCATCTAAGGGGCTTAGAAGCAAAGGCAGCAATCTCCAAATACGGTTCTGTGGCATTGTCAACTTTTGAATGATCATTATTAAGAAATAGAGAATGAAGTGTACAAAAATGTTAGTGCACATTAAACTAGAAACAATTTGAAACAATTATCTCTAAATTTATCAACATATTCACAAAAGAAAAGTGCATTAAACGTCAAATCAACTTTCCAAGAAATAATTTAAGATGAAGGAGATGGCTGCCTTTGCTTCTAAGCCTTTCATCCGATAAAATTGTGTTTAATACACGGTTTAACCCTTCGGTCCAACAATGTACCCGAGTGTCGGCCTCAGTTTCTTATTATTCAGCTGCAGTTAAACTCTTCCCTCGAATGACGGTCAATATTTTGACGGACAATGCGCGATGTACGTCTGCGTGTCGACCGTAGATTTTTCATTCCATGAATAATGAACTCTTCTTTAAGACAACAAACCTTAAAAAAGACGACAGTGTGTAATATGTGCACCCGGGTGTCGGCTTACATCATCTGGGAAGGGGAAACCGTCTGACCATGCAGTTTTAAGTAATAATCCAACTCTCCCCTCGAACAACAATGTACGCCTGAGCGTCGGCTTTGATTGCCCGGATAGAGAAATTACGGTTTGTAGTTTGGCAAACAACACGCCGACCTTCTACCACTTCTAACCCTTAGGGAATTATCTGGCCATAGGGTTCTTAATTCACATTTTAATTCTTTCCTTTGACACTAATTTATAACTCAACCGTGAATGTAGAAAGATTTTGATTATAAATCTAGGTTTCAAAAAAATATAGAATATCTGAATTACTCTAGTCTGTAAGCTTTGCGAAAACTCTAATGACCTCTCTTGTTTATTTTTTACTTTGCTCTCTCTGTGTGACTTTATAACAACTATGCATTACTATATGTGTGTGTTGTGTTGAATTAATAAAACCTTATTTTACAATTGAAATTTATTTTATTTAAAACTAGCGAATCCTCGGCATGCTTTGCAATGCCACTCAAAGTTTTTGTGTTTTTGTTTTAATTTTTATTATTTGATTGCTTTTGAATAAACCGTTTTTTTCCGTCTGGTGCGTATACATGGCCTGTTCAAAATAAAAGGTGAATTTTGAATTTTCGCCGGCTGTGTACATTCGATTATCGATTTTTTGTTGTTGTTATGTTGGTACACAAGATTTTATCATATGTTAGCATTATCAGCAATTTTGGATTAGTGGTTTGTTTTTGACAACTGGAAAGGTTAGTCACGTTTTTGTGTGTTCTTCGATTTTTCACTTTTGAAAAAAATGGATCAAAGAATAAAATCCATGATTGGTTTTTCCACAACTCCAGGACGCTCATTGTCATTAACGTCTTCTCGGTCTTCTGTAAAGCGCTTGTACCATTTATAAACACTTTTTTGAGACAAAGTAGACTCGCCGAATGCCACAAACAACATTTTAAGTGCGTTGGAGCACTTTATTCCATTTTCAACGCAAAATTTAATACATACTCTATGATCCATCACACACAAAAACGTGACTAACCTTTCCAGTTGTCAAAAACAAACCACTAATCCAAAACGGCTGATAATGCTAACATATGATAAACATATGTGTACCAACATAACAAACAAAAAAAAATCGATAATCGAATGTACACAGCCCGCGAAAATTCAAAATTCACCTTAATCTTTTGAACAGGCCTCGTATACCTTTGACCTATTTTTGTCATTGCTTCATTAAAATATTATGTACTCGTGTGTGCTGTTCATTCTCTGTTGTTCTTTTATTCCCATTTCATGTTTTGTAATTTTTTTTAATTGGACAATGATCCGTTAGTCTATAAATAAACATACACACATCAAAGTTCATCATTTATATTTTTGTACTTAAGTTATCAATTACATATTATAGTTGTCAAAATATGTAAAACCATGTCTGACCGAGTCAAATATGTAAATGTCCGCATAGAATGCCAGCCTGATGTAAGCGTAATGAACAGGATCAAGAAAGGGACGCTTATATGGTTTAGGCATCTAGAGCAACCAGAGCATATTTATCATATTTTTCACTAAAAGCCTGGTTCCGCAGCAAATCGTCGATGGATTTATAATACGGAGAAGAATGATAGTCCTGCAAATTTTTAATATTAAAACTTCCTGCGACATACCTGGCCAATCAAATGAATTCAAGAATTCATTTACATAATGTATAACTTCTTCTTTATTTAATACATTATCGATTTGTTAATGAATTCTCTCCTCGCCTGGGATTTCTTATTAAATTCTAAATTTAATGTAATCGAAAACATTGATAATGTTTTCAGCTGCTAATATAAAACAATCGTTTTTAGCTGCTAATATAAAACAATTGTTTTTAGCTGCTAATATAAAACAATTGTTGTTTGGCTGCTAATATAAAACTTTTGTTTTTAGCTGCTAATATAAAACAATTGTTTAGCTGCTAATATAAAACAATTGTTGTTTAGCTGCTAATATAAAACTATTGTTTTTAGCTGCTAATTTAAAACAATTGTTGTTTAGCTGCTAATATAAAACAATTGTTGTTTGGCTGCTAATATAACACTATTGTTTTTAGCTGCTAATATAAAACAATTGTTGTTTAGCTGCTAATATAAAACAAATGCTTTTAGCTGCTAATATAAAACTATTGTTTTTAGCTGCCAATATAAAACAATTGTTGTTTAGCTGCTAATATAAAACAATGGTTTTCAGCTGCTAATATAGAACGATTGTTTTTAGCTGTTAATATAAAATTTTCACTGAACCACTGATCATTTTAATAATTCTTTTTCATATTTTTTTGAAAAGTTTTAAAATTATTTCTTTTTTGTTTATTTATTTATTTTATTTTACTGAATGTTATTTTCAATATGATACACTGTGTGGATTTGTCGATTGCCATTTTCTCATTCCCAATATCAAAAAAAATTTCGCCAAACTTCCATTTCAAACATTTATTAAACAAACAAAAAAACTTAAGTAAGTACCTAATGGTGTTTTCCATTTTGAAAATATTTTACAAATAAATGTATATTGGTATGTTGAATACGTAATCTTTTCAATCTTGACCGACTGATAAGATAAAGTAGAAGAACCTTGAACGACGTACCACGGGACTTCCAAAGATCTTCTGTATCATTTTTCCAAAACTGTTCCATTAACGATAGGTAATTATTATTATTATTATTAAAATGCCTTCCTGTGCTTTTGACAAGTGTAAATATCATTCGGGAACAAAAAACAAATCTCATGGAGCTTCTTTTCATGCGAAGTACACACAAATCACTTATTATTTCAATTATTACAATTATTCACAACCAAATGGTATAAGTGAGATAGCGAATGCCGAAATACATAAGTGTGTGGAAGACAACCTAGCGACAGTACACGAGTACGTCGCATGCTACTTCGCTCGTAAGTTCGTTAGGGAAGAGGGGGCTTGTAACGCGGAGAATGTAACGCGGGACGTTCTTATAGCTATCTCATTCATACACACATATTCTGCTTGGTATGGCTATCCTTTTCATGCATAATGAGATATCAGAGCTTTGCATATTTATCGTTCAATTTGTATGAATATGACGTGTCTTGTATTTTATGTCTATGTATACACCCGGCGTTTTACATTTTAAAAACGTTTCGTGTCAAAAAATGATATTATTAGTACAGATTTGTCCGCCATAACAAAGGGACATCCTAGAATGGCGGGTAAAAACACATTTTACATAATATTCAAAAACCTCATTCACATGTTACATGTAATGAATGAAAAAGGTATACAAAAAGATTTTTGTTAAAGACATTTGACATAATGTTAAAACTCTTAAGATAAGGTCATAAACGTGTTAAAAGTTCTTTACTTTTGAGTTATGACATTTTTTTTTAAAACTACTTGATTATACAAATTAATGTACCAGTTCCCTTCTTAAAGATATTTTGGAAATGTTTAAAACTATTTTTTAATTATATACGCCCTCATGGTCTTTTGCATAACAGTGTAATATATAACATAAAATAATAGTGACATTAAAATAATAAAGAGTTAATGATTAGCACCCAAAAACATAAGTAAGTTGATAGAAATATTATAATGTAATAAATGAACAGTAATATTTTTGAAAGAGGTATGCTATTATATCCTTCATGTAACTAGTTTCAGTGCAGTTGAATATCTCTACTATTTCAGCGAAAGAATTACCCACTGTATGCAATCTAGGTACAAGCGAATATTTAAATGACTATTTAACTATTTCAAGTTTTGTTACAACCTACTTAACAACACAAGTTCCCTTCTTAAAATCATTTTAGTAATGTTAAAAACTATTTAAAGGTAGGCTTAAAAATAAATACGAGTACTTTTCAACCCAATGATGAGGCTTGTGAACCTGAAAACCTTAATTATAGAAAAAAAGCACTCACCACTTATTGGAAAACCCTTCAACTGCAACACTGGAAGCACCTACCTTTCGAAGAAATGGTGTCTAGAAACACTGATAATCCAATCACAACAATTCACTTCTCTGCACTATCACCATAATATTACAGAAACGTTTTATTATTATTATTTAAAAACTATCACACTTTTATAACTATATTTTCTGAGAACGATTTATTTAATCCGCAATTACCGATTTGAATTAAGAAAAACTTGTAGGAACATTGCATCAATACGCTGCAATAATACTTTCATTAAATTTACACCGAAGTTATTTAAAAACGAGATTTCGACATATTGAGAATTTTTCCCGACGGTGAAATTTGGATACAAAACACATTGAATCAACACACGGCAACAATGTTTGATTTACTTTACACTGAAGTTATTTAAAAACATGGTTTCGTTTCAATTGTTCGTTTCAACCGACGGCGAAATTTAAATAATAATCAAATTGCACCAACACACCGCAATAATACTTTGATTTTATTAAAATTTAAGTTATTAACCGAAATTACAGCATATTATGCAATTTACCCGATGACGAAATTAAGATACTAATCAAATTGCATTAATACACTGCAATAACACTTTGATCAAATTTACACTAAAGTTTTTAATAAACGCTATTTCGATATATTTTGCATTCTCCCGACGGCGAAATTTAGACACTAATTACATTGCATTAACACACTGCAATAATTATCTTTAAACTAAAATTATTTAAAAAACGTGATTTAGGACATAACGCGTAGTTGCAACTGGCCAAGCCAACGACACTTTGAGAACTGGTGGCGGCTCGGGCCTGCCGCGCGCCGCACTTTCTTGGCACTTAGCGCAGGTTTCTGCGCATGCGACGAAACTAAACATAGGGGGACATTTTAGGGATGGTTGGTATCTGAAATAGGGTGTCACTGCGGTTCCAGCTACCGGTGACTGGCGAGGAACCGACTATTTATCCAGTTACTTTTGGAATAATAATAATAGTGAATTTATATAGCGCAGTTTTGTGATAGTTCAACGAAGTGCCCGAAACCGATTCTTGGCTCCCCGGAAAATATCATCGGTGACTATTTTTTTCTGAAAAAAAGAATTCTGTTGAAAAAGGAGCAAAAAATAAACCATATTCGCTTCATCCTGATATTCGAACAAAGTATCGCCGGTCACTCTCTAATATTTGTTGTGTTTCATATAAAAATACATATATATTATCGCCGGTTCCAGTGGCCGACCAGTCACCGGTTCAAAGTGACCGGGACAGGAATATCGCACTTCTCTACGGTTTTTAAATGCGGAAACGTCAGTCTTGTTTTTATTTTCGTAATATTATGTGTTTCTTTAATTGTCGTAGAAATAAAATATGATTTGTGAGACAACAGGCAGTTATTTAAATTTGAAATTTGACTGGACTTGGAGAATTGACAGATCTATTCTTTATCAAAAAATTGCACAACTTTTTGATGCCATTTCACAATGAGAGTCAGAATCTGAAGTGGATTTTGACAACCAAATGCTGTGACAAAGATACTCCTTCCCAGAATATGCGCACATCTTAATCCACCTCTATAACCTGAAATAAAGAATAACAGGAGTGATTTTTTGCTCTCACAATAACTTTCTTTTAATTTTTGTTCAGTGGCTAATAATTAATTTATAATTTAACCATTCCGTAGTCACTATGTAAATGTAGTCTACCGTGCTTTTTAAATCTTTCATATCTCTTTGAATATATGTAAATAGCACAATATTTTAGGTATTTATTTAGGTAACGCGGAGAATGTAACGCGGGACGTTCATATAGCTATCTCATTCATACACACATATTCTGCTTGGTATGGCTATCCTTTTCATGCGTTATCAGATATCAGAGCATGCCAAATTTATTGTTCAATTTGTATGAATATGACGTTTCTTGTATTTTATGTCTATGCTTCGGATCAGATGATTTATTGACAAGCGCTTGGTTAATTTTAAAATGCTAACAAAAGTATAAAAGATAATGATGAATTCTGCTACCCCGAGTCAACGGCGGGTGCAAATCTTGCGTACCCGATAGGCAATACTTCACCAGAGGTTGGGCGTAACACTCAATGTGCTTACAAGGAAATCTGCAACTGAACCACTTAACTGTTCTAGTTGCAGTTTTCAGAAATACCACACCCTCTCAGTGTCATAGATGTACTAATTCTAAATTCTCACGTTTTACTGTAATATATTAGTGACATATACTAGCAAGGGACGAGAGGCTGGTTACGACGTTGACAAAAGGGTGAAAACGGGAATTGGTGAGGAAATATGTGTGCAGACAGATTTTAAGTCGAAGTATTTGAGAGAGTGGATACAAAACGCTGTGTAATATATGGTAGTGGTCATTGGTGAATTCTTAGAGCAAGTGGAAGAGTGTATCTATTTAGAAGTATGTTAATGGGATTCAAGGCTGATAAGGACATTGACAATTGAGTGAATTAAATGAATTCAAATAATAATTGGATATTTGAAAAAATTATTAATATATATTTTTTAATTCTTTATTTGGAATGCGGGGAGGAAAGTGCAATCTCACCCACCCCTTAAGGTATCTATGTATAAACACACATAAGAGTTAAAATTTATCAAAACTATAATAGTAAACAATTTGTTGAATACACAGTAAAACAATAATATTATGTCATATATGAAATTTAAAAAAAAACTGTTACAATTGTTTTATTCCGCTCCCTTCGAGTGATATCCAGAGCTGGAGACGTAATGTGGCTGCCTTAATAGTGCTATTCCCATGAAGAGATGTCCAGAGAGTAGGTCTAAGGAAGGAAGGAAGGAAGGAAGGAAGGAAGGAAGGAAGGAAGGAAGGAAGGAAGGAAGGAAGGAAGGAAGGAAGGAAGGGGAAGGAAGGAAGGAAGGAAGGAAGGAAGGAAGGAAGGAAGGAAGGAAGGAAGGAAGGGAAGGAAGGAAGGAAGGAAGGAAGGAAGGAAGGAAGGAAGGAAGGAAGGGAAGGAAGGGTAGGGGGGGAAGGAAGGAAGGGGAAGGAAATATTTATTTATAAAAAATATTGTAAAATAAGAATGAGAAATATCCTCATCTCCTTCCCCTCCACACTATTTTCAGCCCCCCAGTTGGTTATGCCATAGTATCACTGGCTCTAGACGGTTGAGAGCGGTTGAGACTGTTGTGCGATATTCCCTATAAATACAAAAAAAAAGAATTAATTGCTTCTTTGTACTTTTATATCTTATACCGCTGTTGACACATTAGTCTTTTTATCATAAGTAATGATTTTTTTTTAAATATATTGTATCTTAATGATTAACTATACAGTTTTAAAAAAAAAAGTAGTTTTACCTGTATTCAGTAAGCCAGGAGAATGTCTTCAGTCCCTAGATGCTGCATCTGCCTCGTCTCTTGCTTCGATTGGATATTTCCTCAGAGCAATAGTATACCAGAAGGGATAGCTTTGCAAGACAGTGTAGTGAGGATTGTTGATTTCTTCCTGACTCGGCCGTGGCTAGGGTTTTCATAGACACCTTTTTACTTCCAATCTTAGCACATGTCGACATAATCTTGCATTTATTCGAATTACCACTCTTTCACGGTATTGTTATCAACAAAAAATAGGATAAAACCTCAAAAACTGTTGAGTTATGTCGCATGACAAAACGTAGTGGGCGGAGTGGCCGCCGGAAAAGAAAAACATGCTTACATACCTAAAATTGCTGCGATATTATGTGAAAAATTGTTTTGTC
>JAGWCC010001204.1:0-86526 GCA_022651775.1 Drusus annulatus | reverse complement strand
CGAAAGGGAATGGAAGAAGAAGTCGAGGACGCCTGAGAAAGACATGGCACGATCGAGTAAATCAAATACTTGAATCGGGTCATGTGAAGAGTCAGAATAACAGAAGAGTATGTATGAGACGATTTGTGAATGTAAATGAAGCAAGGAGTGTGTGCCAAGACAGAGTTATATGGCGGTCCGTCCTCTCTGCCTACCCCTGCGGGGAAACGGCGTGATGGTTAATAAGTTAGTTAGTTAGTAATAAACAAAAATAAAGGAAATAACCTAAAAACCGTTTAGTTCTGTCCTGTCATGTCGCATAACAAGACGTAGTGCGGGAGACGGACAATAATAATAAATGGATAACTTTTATAGCGCCGTTTTCGTGGGAAAATCACCTCAAGGGCGCTTTAAAAATTAATTTATCTAACCTATAACTTATAAGTTCGGCACCATTTTAAATCAGTAGATTATAGGTACTACTAACTACTAAGTAGCAGCAAATCGTATGTTTGAGTACTGAGTAGTTCAACAGACATTTTACGTGACGGATAGCGTTACTCAGTGGTGGTGAAATGGATAACGTACGCTATTATAAGAGTAGCGTTAATGGACAGCTTACTGAGAGGTGGTGAAAAGGCCCCTTAAACTTATAACTAAAAACTTATGACTGATGATTTTGAAAGACGTTGCTGATTCGATCTCCGTTGCAGCGATTTTTTCATTTCCTGTGTGTGATTTTGTTCAATAAATTATTGTTTTAATTTAAAAGTTAATAACTAATAATTACAATATTATAATTTTATTGCAGAAGGTATGCAGGTATAGTAAAATGCAATGCCTTCCATCATTATCAATAATACAACAACAAAAACTAAATTATAACACTTGGTTCTTTATGGTGTGGAACAATTTAAATGTTTATTTTATAATACACTGTGCAAAAAAATGTAATAATTATGTATATATACTGTGTAAATATGTAAATACTTATAAAACAAAAGTAAGAATTTTAATTGATACATAAAATATATGTAAAGTAAAAAGGAAAAAAAAGTTAAGATTTATTACTAATGGCTTACAACCGTAGAGCAATAATATACAAGAGGTATAGCTGTAGATCGATCTGTAGTCAGTTTTTACTAGCTTTTACCTTGAAGCAACTGACTCGGTTGGAAAAGGGGGTGGCTAAGACTGGGGTTACGGTATTTGTATATCCATTCACAGCACATGTCGACATAATGTTTTTGTTTATTCGTATAGCCACTTTTTCACAGTATTTTTATCAATAAAAATATAGCAAATAAGCAAATAAACCGTTTAGTTGTGTTAAGTTTAGTACCATAATAAAAAATGTGGGCGGAGTCCCGCGGTTGCCCAGTAGCTTAAGATCATTGCGTCACTACGTAAAAGCGGGGAATTAAATTTGTTGTCTCTTTCTCTCTTATGGTGTACGATGTAAAAACCCGGAGAAAGTGTTTTTTCGCAAGTTTGTGTAGGTTGGGTAAAAATAATTAGCTCTCCCTCCATATATTATTACTTCAAGCTTACAACTAATATTTTCGGCCAGTGACTTTGAGGACTTATAGCTAGTAACTAACACTGATTATAACTTATAACTAGTGACTTACATATAAGTCGCTAACATGCTTACATACCTAAAAGCGGAACTATATTATGTGAGAACTTGTCTTGTCTCTTTCTATATCACGGTTTACGACCTGAAAACCTGGAGAAAGTGATTTATCGTAAATTTGTATAGGTTGGGTAAAAATGTTTAGCTCTCTCTTCATATATATATATTCTTGTTCTGAGTTCACAACGGTCACACTATTACAGTTGTGTCACAAAACTTAACATTAATGAACTCAACTCAACTTGTAATCACAATCTGTTTGATGCTTTCAGGGGTTTGGGAAGAATATACAAAGGGTTGTCTCAATCGGGAACCTGGGGATGTTTCGACGAATTCAACCGTATAGAACTTCCTGTGCTGTCGGTAGCTGCCCAGCAGGTTGCTGTCGTTTTGGCAGCCAAGAAAGAGAAAAAAAAGTCCTTCCACTTCACCGATGGAGATCTAATCGAGATGTGCCCCGAGTTCGGGATATTCATCACCATGGTAACTTTTAACAGTGCTAGCAAAACGGATTAAAGAAAAACTTTTTTTTTCATCCTTTTTTTTTCGTAGAAAGCAATCAGTTTGTGGTTAGTAATTTTCAAAGAAATTAAATAATAACTTTGCATAAGACCACAGATTTAATTTTTATTTTTTATAGCCGACCGGTTTCGCTTAGCCTAAGCATCATCAGGGTACAACTAAACAAAACAACATAGTGTGGTTATTAGACTTAGACTTAGATATTCTTTATATACAGAGTTCCTAAATAATAAGTTTACTGACTCTAACATATTCATATGGGATTATCAAAAAGATACTTTACTTTGAGTTTAATTTTATAGGGGTTGTATGACAAACATACATATATATATATATATATATATATATATATATATATATATATATATATTTTTTTTTTTTTATATATATAAAGATAATATTAATAGTACATAACATCATTCGATAAATAAACTAATTTGATAAACATAAGATACTAGTAAACATACATTTAATAAAATTATGATAACAATTTAACTGCCTCTTGGACAGGGTGTCACTCCTTGCGGATGATAATTTTCGGCTTTTTATACTTAAAGTTGTCATTCTCGCTATATCTAGCGAGAGAATTTATGGTGGGGTTCTTATGTCCGGCAAGGCTGACATAATTTTTTTCAGATTGAGTAAAAATTAACTCCTTTATCAGAGGAATGTTTGTGTCTTCGTGTAGAGTGGAAACCCTGATCCATCTGGGCGTACCCAACGCAAGTCGAATTGCTTTGTTTTGTAGGGTTTGTAGTTTTTTATATGTGTGTGAGGTGCGTGTCCCCAAATGGGTGCAGCGTATGTGAATCCCGGCCTTATGGTCGTCTTGTATATGAGTATTTTATTGACTGTTGATAATCAACTATTTCTACCTAGCATGGGGTAGAGTGCAAATATCACGTTGTTAGCTGATTTGATTTTTTATTTTATGTGTTCGTTCCACGTGAGTTTTGAGTCTAAAATTACTCCTAGGTATGGTTAATTACTCCAGTGTGGTTATATATAATCGTACATACAGAGGGAGAACACAATATAAAATAAAAAAAGAGAACAGTGAGAAAATATTAGAATAACATTTAAAATGATCATTTATTTTATTTTATTTTCATTATTTTTTTTACATTACCTACCTCACTAGGTCATTAGAAGCTGTTCTGAGGTAAGTGACAGTGAGTAAAAGTAGAATAATAAAAAAAAATGATGATATTTGTTACACAATGTTAGATGATACAACATATTATACTGACCGTAATAAACAAAGAAACAGAGAGAATGAGACATAATGTTATAATAATACTATGAAATAATGTTATAATTTAAATTTAATTATTGTGAAACTGTTCTCTTTTTTAATTTATTTTAAATTATGTTCTCCTTCTGTATGTATGAGTGTATATAACCGTACACTTTATATTTTTTGTTTAGTTTAATTTTGCACCCTGATGAAGGCTAAGCGAAACCGGCCGGTCATAAAAATTAAAGTAACATTCGTGGTCTTGTACAAAGATATTTTTTTCATTTCTTTAAAAACATTATTTTTCTTAATTTGTGTTTAATGATTATTACGCTTTTTGTGTAGAATCCCGGATACGCGGGAAGGAAAGAGCTTCCGGAAAATTTGAAAATACAGTTTCGCACCGTCGCCATGATGGTGCCAGACAGGCAGATCATCATCAGGGTGAAATTGGCTAGCTGCGGGTTTCTGGAAAACATCACCCTGGCCCGGAAGTTCTACACCCTGTACAAGTTCTGCGAAGAGCAGCTCACAAAACAGGTAAGCAGTTCATCCTGATTTGCTACGCTTAAATGTAGTGGGCTCACTTGACCTGATCCTCAGAGCAATAATATACAGAAGGGAGCGCTTTTTGTAGTCAGTATTGATGAGTTTTACCTGACTCGGGCGTGGCTAGGACTAGGGTATTTATTCGCTTTGTGACCGCTTTAAAAGAACTACTTAAAAAAACTTAGTTCATTTTAGCGTTCATTCATTTCATGAACTTCATTCAATTCATTTCATTGAACAAATACTTCAACGGAAGTTAGATTACAAAGAACTACTTCAATTTGCAGCAGTTTAGTGGTGAAGTTGAACTTCAAGTTCCAATTTTTTTTACTTTCAAATCTCTACCGACTAGTGTTTTTTTTTCGGTGAGAAACTTTTGTTTTGGTAAGGAACCGGTTTCAGTTCTTTGTACGTGACGTAATTTTTCGGCGAGGAACCGGTTCCAAAAAGAACTGAACAAATAATCGAATAAATTCAAATCTCTTTTTGCGAGTTCGACTTCAATTGAAGTGTTCACTGCGAAGGGTTCATTATAAAGAACTAGCAATTCGTGAAGCATTCACAAAACATTGAAGTTTTTTCCCAACCCTAGTATTTATACATCCATTCATAGCACATGTCGACATAATGTTTTTGTTTATTTGTATAGCCACTTTTTTTACAGTATTGTTATAAACAAAAATATAGCATGTATCCTAAAAAACCGTCGAGTTATGTCCAGTTACGTCGCATATCAACACGAAGTGGGCGGAGTCGCCGGAGACGCGGAAGACGGAGAACCTTAGAGCATAATATACAAGAGGTAACGCTGTAGATCGATCTGTAGTCAGTTTTTACTAGGTTTTACTGACTCGCTTGGACCTGGGCGTGGCTTAGACTAGGGTTACGGTATTTATACATCCATTCATAGCACATGTCGACACAATATTTTTGTTCATTCGTACAACCACTTTTTCACAGTGTTTTATAAAAATAAATATACCATATAACCTAAAAACCCGTTGAGTTATGTTCAGTTTAGTTGCACGGAAAGCGTGTGGGCGGAGTCCCGGGAGACGCACGAGTCAAATAACATGGTTACAATACTTTGAAGCAATTGGAAATTTTTGTCAAAATTTTGTTGTCTCTTTTTCTCTCACGGTATACGACGTAAAAACCCGGAGAAAGTAATTTATCGCAAATTTGTTCAGGTTGGGTAAAAAAAATTAGCTCTCTCTCCATAGATATTCTTACTCCGAGCGGAGAACATACATACATATCGAATGGTGGTGCTATATTATGTGAAAACTTGTCTTGTCTCTTTCTCTCTCACGGTTTACGACGTTGAAACCCGGAGAAAGTGATTTGTCGCAAGTTTGTATAGGTTGGGTAAAAATATTTAGCTATCTTTATATCGTAACTATCGTTAAGACCTGATCTATTGCATTTTCAGGTACATTACGATTTCGGTTTACGAAACATCCTCTCGGTGTTGAGGACTCTCGGGGCATCTAAAAGAGTCAACTCTAAAGACAATGAAAGCACCATCGTGATGAGAGTGCTCCGCGATATGAACTTGTCCAAATTGATCGACGAAGATGAGCCTCTCTTCATATCCCTCGTGGCGGATCTGTTCCCGAATCAAGCTTTGGAGAAGACCACCTATGCGGAGTTGGAAGAGTCGATCCAGCAGCAAGTTGAGGAAGCGGGCTTGGTGTACCATCCACCTTGGGTGCTGAAATTGATACAGGTGATGTTTACATCTTATTTTATTTTATTTTAGTACATATAACAGGTGTGATGCCCAAGACATATATACATGAGTGGTTATTTAATTGGAATATTTAACAATAGTAAGTAATCAAGTAAAAGTTTATGAAAAATGCAAGAGTAAATGAATAACAAACAAAATCAAAAGAATAATATTATACAAAGTAGAACATAAATTCATGGATTATTGGCACCTGTACTGAAGAGATGCCTATTAGCCGGTTGGTACTTGGTACTTCATATAACCAGTCCATAACTAAAAGGCACCATTACAATATCAGCTTGATATGATTGACAGAATTATTTTTTTTTAATTGGTTTATTGTATCAATAAAAATGTCTACTTCATTGTGTGTGCAGTGAATTGTGTTGTAGTTTCTTAATATTCTCACCAAAGGAGAGAAGTATCCTGTATTTGTGTGGTAGGCTTTAATGTTAAAAATATCGTTTATCCTCCTCGTTGATTTTCTTGTTGGTATGTTAATGTTAATTTGGGATAAAATATTTGGTGCATCAATTGATGAATGTATAATTTTGTGTAAAGTTAATATATCAGAAAGTTTACGTCTGGCTGACAGGGAGTGAAGTTTATAGTGCGAAATTCGTTCATTTTACATTCCAAATTGATCAGATAAGCCTTCACGATATGCAATTATACGAGTTAATTTTCTTTGAATGGATTCAATTCTATAGTTATGAATCTCATATTTAAGAGACCAAATAGTGGACGCGTCTTCTAGAATACTCCGCACAATCAATTTATATAATGTTAAAGTTAATTCGGAACTTACATCAATTTATCGTCGCTGGAAAGGAAAAAAGAACTTAAGCGCACTTTGGTCAAAAATGAGTTGAATATGCATTTTTGATCAGTTTTTTTTTCTCTGCATCGAAAGCTCTGACTCGTTTGATTCTGATGACCTTTGTGGCCTTTCAGCCATCTAAAATATATTTACCATGAATTTTATTGTAAAACAATCAAAACAACTTTAAAGTGCTCTGATCTAAGTAACTAAATAATTAACTAAGAATCACGCCGTTTTCTCGCAGGGGTAGGCAGAGAGACGGACTGCCATATAATTCTGTCCTGACACACACTCTGTGCTTCATTCAAATTCGCACATCGTCTCACACATATTCTTCTGTTATTCTGACTCTTCGCATGGCCCAACTCGAGTATTTTATTTGATTTCCTGAATCATGCCATGTCTTCCACGGGTGTCCCCGACTTCTTCTTCCATTCACTTTCGCATCATATATTCTTTTCATACTCCTTTCTTCGATCACTCGCTCTACATGCCCAAACCATCTAAGCGAATGCTTTTATTTCTTTATTTATTCTTGTTGAAATATTAAAAAAAACATGGGTTCGGTCCATCTCTGTCTCACTAGGATATTCCTGTGTCGAGACAGACGTAATGCTCTGGTGTAAACTTCCCGAAATGGCGCTTCAGCCCTTTTACCTTTCCGGCGACGACAAAGTTCTAACAATCACTACCGCAGAACTAATTTCTTATAACCAATCATTCTTTTCGACTCGGAATGGGCATTATTTTATAATCTTAAATAAAATGAAAAAAAAATTTGTACACACCTTTTTACACTTGCCAATTCAACGATTATCTCATAACATGTGTATAAGAATGAACCTCTCTTATATCTTATCTTTTTTTGTTTTCATTGCTAACCTTATTTGAGTTATTATATCATATATAGTGCGTCACACTACTTCAGTTTGTACTTATATAACTCCTTTGGATATATAATACCTTGTCTATATGTGAGATGTACATAAATGTTTAATTTCTTTTTTTACACTATGCATGTATCTACAATATTTTTATATCATTCATCTATTAATGTATTTGGTGAACTACTGTTTTTATGAGATCTTGTTAAATAAATAAATAATTTTGTTCAAATTTTAGTTGTACGAGACGCAGCGAGTTCGCCACGGAATAATGACTCTAGGGCCGACAGGGGCCGGGAAAACAACGTGCATTCACACCCTCATGAAGTCACTTACTCAGATTGGGGAACAGCATAGGTAAACGGGAAAGATTAGATTAAAAAAAAATGACGTTCATGAAAAAATATATATTATATGTTATCGTGTTTTCTTCTCTAGGGAAATGCGAATGAATCCGAAGGCAATAACCGCTTCTCAGATGTTCGGACGCCTCGATGTGGCCACTAATGACTGGACGGACGGAATTTTCTCAGCGCTCTGGAGGAAGACCTTGAAGCTAAAAGAAGGCGATAATGTGTGGCTAGTGTTGGACGGCCCTGTCGACAGCATCTGGATCGAGAACTTAAACTCTGTTTTAGACGACAACAAAACGTTGACTTTGGCCAATGGAGATCGGTTAACGATGGCTCCCACTTGTAAAATTATATTTGAACCTCACAACATTGACAATGCTTCTCCCGCAACGGTATCGAGGAACGGAATGGTTTACATGAGTTCTTCGGGCTTGGATTGGAGTCCAGGTAAGAGAGATTTAGAGATGGTCGATTTCAGAATTGGGTGTTTTTTCTTCCATTACATTTCGGGTCATATATTCTTTTCACATTCCTTTCTTCATTAATTCGCTCTACGCGCCCTAACCATCTAGGCGTCCTTTTCTTGACTCTATTCATTACGCTTACATCAGCCTTGCATTCTTTCCGGATATCCACATTTTAAACACGGTCAAACAGGGTTTGCATTATGTTATATTAAATAATATAATGTGTATGTAAACCTTCGCGTTGTCCTAATTCTCGAATGTAGAAAGTGCCACAATAGTTCGTGATAGACATACGGATGCTTTTCGATCGCGTATATATCGCTGTGCCAGTTCAATGCTCTAGCAAGTCAAAGACAATATTGCTGCCTTGCATTCTTTCAAGAGATGGTCGATATCAG
Organism: Drusus annulatus; assembly: GCA_022651775.1. Classification (NCBI taxonomy): domain Eukaryota; kingdom Metazoa; phylum Arthropoda; class Insecta; order Trichoptera; family Limnephilidae; genus Drusus; species Drusus annulatus. The sequence continues at coordinate 77,946 of JAGWCC010001204.1, read as the reverse complement.
AATTAGCCGTACCGGCGGTTCCAGTTGTAGCGGTTGCGCTGCGCTTCGCTCCCCCCACCATTTCATCATTGTCTGAAACAACTAACCAGTCAATAAATGCATTAGCTCCGGAACAGACGTGTCTTTAATATTACTCCTTTTCGGTTTAACCCCACACACCTTCATTCAAAATGTATACAACGCGTGTACACTAAAGTGGTGACCCCGACGTGATAGTGTGTGTGGACAAAACTTGCATCTCACTAACTTAACAGTGCGTGTGAATCAGTGAGAAGACAAAGAACATTCCTGCATCGAAATTTATTAATATTTCAGTAAATATTTACCAATTGACTCAGTTTTATTACAGTGAATAAACAATATCTCAAGTACTATGGCTTATCCAAAGGCCCATGCGAGTGACAGGGCTACCTCTGAGCCCGAAATAATGGGAATTTCGTTCCAATCTAAAATTCCGGAGTTTTGGAATGAGCAACCCAGGCTTTGGTTCCATCAGCTGGATGCCATTTTGGCACCCCAAAAACTTGGCGATGAAAGCAAATATCAAATTTTGGTCGCGAGGTTGGGAAAAAACGAACTACGGCAAATCAGTGATATCCTTAACAACCCTCCGGCAGAACACAAATATCTGGCGTTGAAAACTAGACTCCTTCAAGTCTACGAAGAGTCTGAGACCCAGAAGCTACAACAACTTCTCGGAGAAGTGGAACTTGGGGACCAGAAGCCGTCACAACTCCTGCGACGGATGAAAGATTTGGCCCTCCGTAAACTCTCAGACGATACACTCAGAATCCTGTGGCTGGGACGTCTCCCACAAACTGTTCGTGCTGTCCTGACCGTCTGCGAGGTACAGGAGATGGAGAAGCTGGCGCAGATCGCCGACAAAGTATTGGAGAATACCAGAACTCACGAGGTAGCTGAAGTAAAGGCTCAAGCATCGTCGGCCATTGAGACGCTGACTCGTAGTGTTGAAAAGCTGCAGCTTGAAATAGCCAGCTTAAGGAGGAAACCACGGGGGTACATGCGACAACGCTCAACGTCAAGAACTCGGGAGTCAACCTCCCGAAACCACCGCCGCGTACCACAACCTGGTGAGCCCAACTACTTATGCTGGTACCACTTAAAATTTGGGTCAAAGGCTCAAAAGTGCCAGGACCAGTGTACTTTTGAAGCAAAAAAACTAAAACCGACGCCAGCTATCGAGATAGTTGGCGTCGATAATACATCTCGATTATGTGTTACTGATCGCAAAAGCGGAATAAAATACTTGATTGACACGGGCGCTGACATTTCAGTATTATCATCACGGAAATTTTCCTCATCGACACCTACCCAATATAAATTATACGCGGCAAACGGGACAAAAATAAATACATACGGTGAAAAATCTCTCGTTTTGGACCTAGGCTTACGCAGACCACTTCGTTGGACTTTCATAATTGCTGATGTTAAACAACCCATTATTGGAGCTGATTTTCTACGAGCAAAACAACTACTCGTAGACCTACACGGAAGAAAACTATTGGATAAGGTGACAACCCTAACCAGTGTAGCATCCGTCACTAAAAATGTAACTTCAGACATGGGCGTCTACGCAGTAAACATCAACAACCGATACCATAAATTATTACTGAAGTACCCAGACTTAACACGACCGGAATCTTTTAAAGATATACCCAAACATGAAATCCGTCATCACATTCTCACTACGGGACCACCTGTACATGAAAAGGTCCGGCCATTGAACCCGACGAAGTACAAAGCCGCCAAAGAGGAATTCCAACACATGCTTGAACTCGGAATCTGTCAACCATCAGACAGCCCTTGGGCAAATCCTTTGCACATGGTAAACAAAGCGTCTGGCGATATCAGACCGTGTGGAGACTACCGCAGACTCAATGCGATAACAATTCCAGACCGCTATCCGATACCGCGGATATTGGATTTCACTTACACACTTGATAAGCGAAACATTTTTTCCAAGATAGATTTATGCAGAGCATATCACCAAATTCCAATTGCAACGGAAGACATTTCGAAGACAGCAATCATTACTCCTTTTGGGTTATACGAGTTCGTAAAAATGAATTTCGGACTACGCAACGCTGCCCAAACTTTTCAACGATTTATCGACATGATACTCCGCGGACTGGATTTCGTTTTCGCATACTTAGACGATATTTTAATAGCATCGGAAAATGAAGAACAGCATTTGCAGCATCTTCATCAAGTTTTATCCCGTTTGGATAAGTACGGTCTAACCATAAACGCTAGCAAATGCGAATTTGGAAAAAAAGATATAATATTTTTGGGATACCGTGTTAATAGTGAGGGAATTACCCCCAGTGAAGAGAAAATCAGAGTTATTACCGAATTCCCCCAACCCCGCACTATAGAAGAACTACGACGATTCCTGGGAATGGTCAACTTTTATCGCAGCTCCATTCCTAAAGCAGCTCTAATTCAAGGCCCACTCAACGCATTTTTACACAACTCCAAAAGAAAAGATCAAACAAAAATTGAGTGGACACCACCCGCAATTGAAGCATTTAATCAGTGTAAGGATAGCCTTACAAAGCACCGTCACACTTTTTCATCCTGCTCTCAACGTACCTTTAATTCTTATGACGGACGCATCAGAAACTTGTGTCGGAGCTGTACTGCAACAAAGGGTCGGAAACGACTTGCAACCATTAGGATTTTTCTCTAAAAAATTGAGCGAGGCTCAACAAAAATACAGTACCTACGATCGCGAATTATTGGCTATTTACATGTCTATCAAACACTTTCGAAACATGACGGAAGGCAGAGAATTAATATTATTCACAGACCACAAACCTCTCACCTTTGCTCTTTCAAAAAAAATGTCAACGTCTGACACACCTAGAAGACTTAGACAACTGGACTTTATTTCTCAATTTTGTTCCAAAATCGAATATGTTCCAGGAGAAGAAAATCCTGTAGCAGACGCACTCTCACGGATAGAAGAAATTACCATACCTACTGTTTTTGATTACCAAGAACTAGCAAACGCTCAAAAGAAGACGAAGAATTGGTTCAGCTGAAAAAGCAAAACAATCTTTTGTTTAAACTAATGACAATGCCAAATACTAATGAACTAATTTATTGTGAAATCTCTACACCACGGGTAAGGCCATATTTACCTCTACAATTCCGAGAAAGAGCATTCAAATCTATTCATAACTTGTCTCATCCTGGAATAAAGGCAACTCGAAATTTGCTAACACAGCGATATTTTTGGACCGCGATGAACAAAGACATTACTAAATGGGCCAAACATTGCATTTTTTGCCAAAAAGCAAAAATTAATAGACATACAATTTCACCACTTGGAGAATTTTCCGACGTAAGCCGTTTCGAACATTTGCACATCGATATTATTGGACCCTTACCTATGTCGCAAGAAAATAGATATTGCATTACAATGGTGGATAGAGAAACCGCTTGGCCAGAAACAGTCCCGGCAAAGGACATTACGGCTGAGACAGTGGCTAACGCTTTAATCTCATTTTGGGTTTCAAGATTCGGCTGCCCGGCATATATCACTACTGACCAAGGACGACAGTTCGAATCTGAACTATTTAATCAACTAACTAAGAAATTGGGTATTGAGAAAAGACGCACTACAGCCTACAATCCCAAAGCGAATGGAAAAGTGGAACGTTACCACCGCACACTGAAAGCCGCTATCATGGCCAAGTGCGCAGATAATACACAATGGGTTCAAGAACTACCCATTATACTCTTAGGCCTACGATCTGCCATTAAAGGCGACAAAGGTTACAGTCCCGCACAAATGGTATACGGTGTATCTTTAACATTACCAGGAGATCTTTTCGTGCCTTCGGAGCCGAATATTAACGATACCGACTTTACCAAAGAATTGATGAGTCATTTTAGAGACGTATCTTTTCCTGTGAGAAGATCAACAACCGACAAGAGACATTTGTTTATTCATCCAGACCTTAAAAGTTGCTCACACGTTTTCATAAAAAATGAAGTGAAGAGAGCTCTCACACCACCCTACAAAGGCCCTTACGAGGTCTCCGAAAGAGGGGAAAAAACATTTATGATCAAAATAAATTCCAAGGAGGTCAACGTATCTATCGACAGACTAAAACCGGCATATTATCAACTTGACGACACTGCTACAATCATAAACAACCACTTAGTACCAGACAGGCCGGCTACACCGCCTCAAGTGCACAGTAAACCCGAGACTCCGTCAACAAAATTGGTTACACGGGTTGGGCGAGTCATCAAAAAGCCTGTACGATTTGCCTGAACACTTCAACACCCAGTTTAGTAAAACGGATAAAGACAACCAATTAGTGTTTTAAGTGATTTCCGAAAATTAAGGTGTTACCAACCAAACAGTGATTTACTATCGATCAATCTTTGCAACGTGTAATTATAATTTTTTTCTTACAATATTTTTTTCAATGTACTTTTATACAAATATTTTCAACGCATTTTTATTCGTTTTTACAAATATTTTCAATGTTATTTTTACAAATATTTTCAATGTGCTTTTTTACAAATAATTTCAATGTTCTTTTTTACAAATATTTTCAATCTACTTTTTACAAATATTTTCGATGTATTTTTTTTTTTTTTTTTACAAATATTTTCAATGCATTTTTCTTTACAAATATTTTCCATGTTCTTTTTACAAATATTTTCAATCTACTTTTTACAAATATTTTCGTGTGTTTTTACAAATATTTTCAATGCATTTTCTTTGCATGTTCTCTTTTTTTACAAATATTTTCAATCTACTTTTTTACAAATATTTTCGATGTACTTTGTACAAATATTTTCAATGCATTTTTGTTTACAAATATTTTCAATGTTCTTTTCACAAATTTTTTCAATGTACTTTTTTACAAATGTTTTCAAATATGGTTTTAATATGTTTTAGACCAAGTTTTACTATTACTCCTTTCAGAAATGTGTGTGACTTTACTAGGAGGGGAGGGATGTAGCGGTTGCGCTGCGCTTCGCTCCCCCCACCATTTCATCATTGTCTGAAACAACTAACCAGTCAATAAATGCATTAGCTCCGGAACAGACGTGTCTTTAATATTACTCCTTTTCGGTTTAACCCCACACACCTTCATTCAAAATGTATACAACGCGTGTACACTAAACAGTTACCGGTGACCGGCGAGGAACCGGTTATTTATCCAGTTATTTTTGGAACCGGTTCCTGGTGCCAGAAAAGTTCCACGAAGGAGATTTTTTCGAAAAGCACGTGGAACCGGTTCCTCGGAGAAATAATATCGATGGTTCCAGTGACCGGCTGGTAACCGGTTCCTTTTAACCGGGACAAGAATGTCGACCATCTCTATTAAGATTGATTTAACAAATATAAATATATTCAGTGTGTATGATTGTAACGTCCTAATTTACTTTTATTTCCAGTTTTAAGGGCGTGGTTGAAGAAACGCTCCGTCAGGGAAAACGAAGTGTTCGGCCACCTGTTTGACGAAACCTTCGGTAAGGTTTACACTTGGTGTTGTCAAAATTTAATACTGACCATGGAAATATTACAGTGCAACGTCATATTGCAAATGCTGAGTTTGTTGGAAGGTCTCGTTCCCCCGCAAGTCGAAGCGGCCGAAGAGTCGGCCAAGTCTGTACTTGACGAGGAAGACGCCGACGACAAGGATAAACCTGAAGAGGCGCCTCTGTTCACCAGCGAACACTTGCATAAAATATATATATTCGCTTTGACTTGGGGCCTCGGTACATATTTGGATAGCACCGATAGAGAGAAATTTGACGCGTATTTAAAAGAAAATGCTGCCGACTTATTGGATATTCCAACTTCCGCCATGCATAGAACTTCTTCTGTGTTCGACTTCTACGTCACCATCCAGGGAAAGTGGGAGCACTGGGAGACGATCGTCACAAACTACGTTTATCCAGATTACAGTTCGCCCGATTATTCGAGCATTCTCATCCCGATAGTCGACAATGTCCGCATAGATTACCTTATCAACTCGATCGCCAAACAAGACAAAGCCGTCCTGCTGATCGGGGAGCAGGGCACGGCCAAAACTGTCATGATGAAATCGTACATGAAGAAGTCCAACCCAGAACTGTTTGTCGGAAGATCGTTCAATTTCTCTTCGGCCACCAGCCCTTATCAGTTTCAAAAGACAATCGAGAGCTACGTCGAGAAACGCAGCGGGATGACGTTCGGCCCACCGGCTGGAAAGAAAATGATGATATTTATAGATGACATAAACTTGCCGCAGATAAACGAATGGGGAGATCAAATCACCAATGAAATAGTTCGCCAAGCTATGGATATGAAAGGATTTTACAGTTTAGAAAGGCCGGGAGAATTCACAACCATAATCGACATTTTGTTTCTGGGAGCGATGGGACAACCCGGTAAGATCATGAATTATTAATAAGCTATTATGGCCAGAATGGTAGATACTCATATAGTATCGCCCTGGTGAAAACCACCATTCAGAATCGAAAAGTTACTTGAAATATATTGATATATTTGACGGGCTCCATAGTCGAGTGGTAAGACGCTCGAGGTTCAAACCCGGCGTGCGCCAATAAATTTTATTTAATGAATATGTGTCATAACACATAAAATTCATATGAAATAATAAAAAGTATATTTGCAGCACGTTCCAGAGTGGTAGATACTCTAAGTATCGCCCTGGTGAAAGACCACCATTCAGAATCGAAACGTTGCTTGAAATGGCTCTAGCCGTGTTTGGTGACCAGATCTGAATAGCCATGTACTTCTCAACCTTCCTCTTCCCCATCTCCTTCCCTCCCCCTACCTTCAGCCTCACGACATACCCCAATTGGGGATGCCACAATCTCACTGGCTCTAGACGGTTGGGAGCAGTTGGGACTCTTGTGCGGTATTCACCATAAAAAAATAAAATTGGGCTCTAGTCGTGTTTGGCGACCAGATCTGAATAGCCAGATACTTCCCAACCTTTCTCTCCCCCGTCTCTTTCCTCTCCCTACTAACTCCAGTCTCACATCATGTCTCATGCTATAGTCTCACTGGCTCTAGACGGTTGGTAGCAGCTGGGACTCTCGTGCGGTATTCACTATAATAAATAAATAAGCTACTCGTATTATGTATATGTCTTCCAGTTGTATTTATTTTAATCAATGACGTTACATATATAGACACGTTATAGCCTTTGAATATTAACACAAAATGTGGCAAGCAAAACACACACGTACCAGTAAATTCATCATTCAAATATCGGTCGTGTATGACAAAGATAGACATTCATAGAATACATGTGTATAAACGAAACAGATCCGAAGTTCGGACCGCGTTCCATACTCGCTTGAAACGACCTCAAGCGACGCGTGACCGTTTAGTACTAAATCGGCTTAAACACCGATCACACCAACTAGCGTGATTATTGCTTCCCACTTTGAGAGCGCCACAAGGTGTCTTTATTCATGTAACGTCATTGATTTTAATTGTACGAGGCCTGTTCAAAAGAAAAGGTGAATTTTGAATTTTCGCGGGCTGTGTACATTCGATTATCGTTTTTTTTATCATATGTTAGCATTTTCAGCCATTTTAGATTAGTGGTTTGTTTTTGGCAACTGGAAAGGTTAGTCACGTTTTTGTGTGTTTACTCCAGGACGCTCATCGTCATTAACATCTTCTCGGCCTTCTGTAAAGCGCTTGTACCACTTGTAAATACTTTTTATAGACAAAGTAGACTCGCCAAATGCCACAGTCAACATTTTAAGTGCGTTGCGCATCCATTTTTTTAAAAGTAAAAAATCAAAGAACACACAAAAACGTGACTAACCTTTCCAGTTGTTAAAAACAAACCACTAATCTAAAATGGCTGATAATGCTAACATATGATAAACATATGTGTACCAACAAAAAAACGATAATCGAATTTACACAGCCCGCGAAAATTCAAAATTCACCTTTTTTTTTGAACAGGCTATGTATAATTTATTTTTTTACTATTTCAAGGCGGGGGTCGAAATGACATTCCATCGCGTCTGAAAAGGCAGTTTGCCATTTTTAACTGCCCCACTCCGAACAACTCGTCGATCGACAAAATATTCAAAGTGATTGGGGAGGGTCATTACAACACGAAGAGGGGGTTCGCTCCGGAGGTGAGAAGCCTCATCAAGAAGATGATTCCGATGACGCGAGACCTGTGGCAGCGGACCAGGGTGACGCTGCTGCCCACGCCGGCCAAGTTCCACTACGTCTTCTCGCTGAGGGACTTATCCAGGATCTGGCAGGGCATGGTGGGGACCCTCTCCACGGTCATAGACTCAGAGAAGTGCCTCATGCTGCTGTGGAAGCACGAGTGCTCGCGCGTCTTCTCCGACCGGTTCACGCTGCAAACGGATAAAGACTGGTTTGACAAAACCTTGCTGGCCGTCGTCGATGAAACCATCGGGTCAGATTATAAAAAGATGTCGCTGGGCAATCCTGTATTCGTTGACTTTATGAGGTAAACAATTCAAATTGAAAATCAACCTTTTAAATAGAAATTCAACACATCGTTGAACGATGTAAGAACTGAAAAAGAGTGTAAAAATTAACTTAAATTTTGTTTGATTTTTTTGTTTAAATTTTAAACTCTATTCTTATTTTTTATTTTTTTTATGACAAGACCGATTTCACCTTATGACGGGCATCTACAGACTGGTGCAAGTTTAAGTAAGTATTAGGTCCGGGATGGACGCTTATTGAGCCATAGTGAACATCTAGTCAAAAGGTGAAACCGGTCAGGTTTTAAATTTAAAAAAGTAGAATAAATTTCAAAAATTTTATTATTAAAATCATTAAAATGGAGTTCCACCACGAATTAACAGTTTTAAAATTAGAAATAATTATTATTTCAAAATTTGAAACTGTCAATTCGTGGTGGAACTCCATTTTAATAATTTAATAAAACTCAAAATCATAGATTTACTTAAAATCGTACCAGTCTGAAGATGCCCGTCGTAAGGTGAAACTGACAGGTCTTAATAAAATAATAGAGGAATAAAGTTTAAAATTTGACCGTGTTAAAAATGTGGATATCCGGAAATAATGAACGGCTAATTTAAGCGTAATGAATAGGATCCAGAAAGGGACGCTTATATGGTTTGGGCATGTAGAGCGAATGAACAAAGAAAGGAGTGTGAAAAGAATATAAGATGCGAAAGTGAATGAAAGAAGAAGTCGGGGACGCCCGAGGAAGACATGGCACGATCAAGTGAACTAAATACTTGAATCGGGCCATGTGAAGAGTCAGAATAACAGAAGAGTATGTATGAGACGATGTATGAATGTGAATGAAGCAAGGAGTGTGTTCCAAGACAGATTTGTATTAATTTTTAACTTTTCAATCTCAAATGTTTGTATAGCTTTTACTGTAGGCGAATTTGAAAAGGAAAACTGATTCCTTACATTGGAGTGAAGTGTTTATTTCTTTTGAATTAAGAATTGAGAATTCGAATAATACATATTGAAACAAATTGTATGTTTGTTTAGGATTTTTTATTAAAATGATGGAGTACAAAAAAAAATTTTTTTGGTATATTATTCCCAAGGAGTTTAAAAAAAACTCATTTCGGGAAGAAGAAAATTACAAAACAGAATAACAGAAGAGTATGTATAAATGTGAATTAAGCAAGGAGTGTATATCCTAGCGCCCTTGAGGTGATTTTCCCACAAAAACGGCGCTATAAAAGTTATCCATTTATTATTATTTATTATTATCCCTGCAAAACGGCGTGATGGTTAGTTAGTTGGTTAGTTAAGTTTAAAATTAGGTATCATTAAAATTTAATTACTTCAAAAAGGGTATCTAAATACTTGTACATACTCGTATGTGTTTATTTAACAAATTACTACACAGTCGGTGAATAACACAGCTGCATGCATCCACAGAGACGCTCCAGAGCCAACGGGCGAAGAGGGAGAGGACGCAGACATGGAGCTGCCGAAAGTGTACGAGCCCGTGTTCAATCACAACGAGCTGAGGGAGCGCCTCGACATGTTCCTGGCGCAGTTCAACGAGATGGTCCGCGGCGCAGGGATGGACCTGGTCTTCTTCCCCGACGCCATGCTGCACATCGTGAAGATATCGCGGGTCATCCGGTACCCGAGGGGCAACGTCATGCTCGTCGGAGTGGGCGGCTCGGGCAAACAATCCCTGACCAAACTTTCGTCCTTTATCGCCGGATACAAGACGTTCCAGATAACCCTCACCAGGTCCTACAACGTGACCAACTTCCTCGAAGATTTGAAACTATTGTACAGGTCGTGCGGCGTTCAGGGGAAAGGAACCACCTTCGTATTCACGGACCTCGATATCAAAGAAGAGGGCTTTTTAGAATATTTAAACAACATTCTGTCATCTGGAGTCATCTCTAACCTGTTCATAAAGGACGAGCAACTCGAAATAATATCCGAGTTGACACCCATCATGAAGCGGGAAAACCAAAAAAAGACTTTGACCAACGAAATCATAATGGAATACTTTATGACTAGAACATGTCAAAATTTGCATGTGGTATTTTGCTTTTCGCCTGTAAGTACGATTTATATTTATTTACTTATAAATTAACGGACTAAAGTCCAATTAATTTTTATATAATTCAATTGAATTTAATTTAATATTATTATTATTGAGTTCTGCTATTTTAAGTTTTTTATTTTGGTTTTTAGTGACAGCTGTTTCGGCGTTTAAGGCCATTGTCAAACTGTTTGACAATGGCCTTAAACGCCGAAACAGCTGTCACTAAAAACTAAAATAAAATACTTAAAATAGCAGAACTCAATAATAATAATATTAAATTTAATTCAATTGAATTATATAAAAATTAAAATGGAGTTCTACAAATTAAACACAAAAACTATAAATAAGTCCAATTACATTAAAAAAATATTAACCACGAAATGGGAAAAAAGAGCAACAGAGAAAGAACAGCACATTTTTATTTTATTTTACTGAAATTGATACAGGTGATGTTTCCATCTTATTTTATTTTATTTTAGTACATATAACAGGCATGATGCCCAAAAATATATTTATACTCGTACATGAGTGGTTATTTAATTGGAATATTTAACAACAGTAAGAAATCAAGTAAGAGTTTATGAAAAATACATAAGTAAACGAATAACAAACAAAATCAAAAGAATAATTCTATACAAGTTAGAACATAAAATAATGGATTATTGGCACCTGTACTGAAGAGATGCCTATTAGTCGTTTGATACTTAGTACTTCATATAACCAATCTATAATATACATAATATTAAATAGAGCGATGACAAAATTGGACAAAATAAACCTAAGAGAGAACATTCAAGCCATGGTCTAGTCAAAGTTTTGGTAGAGTCGTAAATAATAACCAAAATTATTTAGACTGCTACCAAAAATTTCAAGACAATGGCTTGAGTTAACAAGTCTTGACATTCTGGACATTGGAGATAGATACCCATAATTAGGATAGTGATGATTGAGGAACAACAATTCATTGTTTCTTAGTCTACGGCAAGGAATATTGAACTGTATATACTCGTATATATCAACTTATTAAAGTCATTAATAATAATTGAGAGTACGTCAGTTATAATGTTATTATAATATATACAATTTATATTTGCAGGTTGGAGAAGCTTTTAGGAACAGGGCCCTTAGGTTCCCCGCTCTCATATCCGGCTGCACAATAGATTGGTTTCAGCCTTGGCCGAAAGACGCATTGGTGTCTGTTGCTAGCCACTTTTTAACCGATTTTGAAATTGCTTGCACAGCCGAAGTCAAGGTCGATCTGCAGGTCGCTCTAGGATCCATTCAGGACATCGTTTCAGACACATCTGCGGAGTATTTCCAAAGGTTCCGTCGATCGACGCACGTGACTCCCAAGTCATATTTGAACTTTATAGGCGGCTATAAAAACATCTACCAAATGAAACAGCAAGAGTTGGGCGAAGGAGCTCTCCGGATGGACACAGGGTTAGAGAAATTAGCCGAAGCGTCGCTATCGGTTGGCATACTAAAAAAAGATTTGGCCGTAATGGAACAAGAACTAGCCATCGCTTCGCAGAAGGCGGAGCACGTCCTCGTCGAAGTCACCGAGAAAGCCAAACAAGCAGAAATAGTTAAGAATCAGGTACAAAAGGTTAAAGAAAAGGCTGAAATCCTCGTAGCCTACATTGCAGAAGAAAAAGCCTTGGCCGAAGAGAAGCTTGAAGCCGCGAAACCGGCGCTGGAAGAAGCCGAAGCTGCCCTGAATACCATCAAGCCCGCCCACATTGCCACCGTCAGGAAGCTGGGTCGACCCCCTCACCTCATCATGCGCATCATGGACTGTGTGTTGATACTGTTTCAACGAAAGCTGCACGCCGTCATCGGCGATACTACGTGTCCGTGCCCCAAGCCCTCGTGGGCGGAATCTCTCAAGGTGAGGCATTTCAAAGAAATAATAGTGTATTAAAAACAACATATTCGTAAAAAGCATTTACTTTGTGGCTTGCCATATTTATAAATAAACAGACAAACTTTGTTTAAAAGTATGTTGCTGTATACTTATATAAACTAACTTATATAACGCCCTTGAGATGATGAAAGAATTTAAAGTAATTGACGTAAATCCAGGAAAAAAAATCACATTAATAATAAATAATAATAATAATAAATGGATAACTTTTATAGCGCCGTTTTTGTGGGAAAATCACCTCAAGGGCGCTTACAATGTTGAAATGCTTCTCAAGGCTCATGATATTTCACAAGCAAAAAAATGAAACCTTTTGTCTTTACGTAAGGACAATTTAATTCCATCTCGTGACATGGATTTTAGTACCGCTTTGAAAGAACTACTTCTTCTGGCAGCAGTTCCTAATTCATTCATTGTTCACTGAACAAATACATCAATTGAAGTTGTTAGTTCATTTTAGCGTTCATTCATCTCATTCATTCAGTTCACGAAGTTAGATTACAAAGAACTACTTCAATTTGCAGCAGCACAGTTGTGAAATCGAACTTTAAAGCCTATAAAGAAGTACTTCAATTGAAGTCCGACTTCAGAGTACTTCGATCTAAAGCAGCGGTCGGGGAACTTTTTTAACCATTACCCCAAAATATTTTTGCGTAAGTCGATATTACCCCTCCCCCCCATTTTGACAAGAAGACAATCACGAACATTATAAAATACTAGCACGTTTATGAAATAGCAACCTAGAAAAATTTCCTTATTACCCCAAGAAAAGACATTTTTACTCCATTTGGGGTAATTTACCCCGGTTCCCCGACCGCCGATCTAAAGGAACGTGATTTTTTGGGAGCTCGTTTTAGAATTTCCACCGACTTTTGGCGAGGAACCGGTTCCAGTTCTTTTCAATTTGTAATCTCTACCGACTAGTACGTGTTTTTTTCGGCGAGGAACCAGTTCTAGATCTTTTCCCTTTCAAATCCCTACCGACTAGGATGTGTTTTTTTCGGCGAGGAACCGGTTCCAAATGGAACTGAACAAATAATCGGATAAATTCAAATCTCTTTTTTGCGAGTTCGACTTCAATTGAAGTGTTCACTGCGAAGGGTTCATTTTGAAGAACTAACAATTCGTGAAGCATTCACAAAACATTGAAGTTTTTCCCAACGCTAGATTTTACAATAATCTGGTAGCTCTATCAGTCGGAGTAATGAATGAGTGAACTAAATCTTTCTTTTTTTCGCAATAAATAATCACTTTGTGGTTTGAATCATATTAAAATAAAAGAACACTTTGTTTAAAACCCCGATATATTATGTTTTAAGGCCAACCAGTTTCGCTAAGTCACGCTTCGTCAGGGCGCATATAATAACTTATTATAGGTATTATATGTGTCCTGACGAAGCTTGACCTAAGCGAAACCGGTTGGCGTTAAAACATAATAAATTCGTGGTTCAAAACAAAGTATTCTTTTATTTTAATATTTTTTGTTGTTTCCTTTGAATAAATTTACTGCTTTAATTATTTTTTATCATAACAATTTCCTAGCGTAGTTTTTCTGTTTAACATAATTTTAATTTTTTAAATATAATCCTAATTTTGTAAAATTAATCATAATTTAAGTTATTCTTGTCCCGTTAAATTTAGTACCTACCTAAATTTGAGTTATCACTAGGAGCCGCAGACGCGATGGCCAAAACAGGGCGGTAATCAGTACTAAGGACACACATGTTAAAAAAAAAACAAATCTAAGAAACATTTATTTTTAGATCGTTTCCCGATTTGAACAGGCAAGGAGTCGAGTATAAAATAGTTTTTTGGATTATTGTAAATGAACGTTTCCTGCAAAGTTTCCTGCAGTTCAAAGCAGTCTATATTGGGGATATCCATCACATTCAAGCTATTTTCTCGTAACAATACTATCAATATTTATTCATTATACTTGGCACGTTCCAGAGTGGTAGATACTCTAAGTATCGCCCTGGTGAAATACCACCATTCAGAATCGAAACGTTGCTTGAAATGGCTTTAGCTGTGTTTGATGACCAGATCTGAATAGCCAGGTACTTCCCAACCTTCCTCTTCCCTATCTCCTTCTCCTCCCCACTACCTTCAGCCTCATAAAATACCCTATTGGGGGATGCCATAGTCTCACTGACTCTAGACGGTTGGGAGCAGTTGAGACTCTTGTGCGGTATTCATATAAAAAATAATAAAAAAAGTGGGGAGGGGAAGGATTTGAGGAAAATGAAAGTTGGGAAGTAAGTGGCTATTTAGATCTGGTCACCAAACACGGATAAAGACATTTCAAGCAGCGTTTCGATTCTGAATGGTGCTTTTAGCAAATTAAAAACATAGCTTAATCAAAATAGAAATCTTTTTTAATGCATCATTTTTTTTATTAGTAAATACCACACAATAGTCCCAACTACTCACAACTGTCTAGAGCCAGTGAGACTATGGCAGCCCCAATTGGGGTATGCTGCGAGGCTGAAGGTAGTGAAGAGGGGAAGGAGATGGGGCGGATGAAGGTTGGGAAGTACCTGGCTATTCAGATCTATTCACCAAACACGACTAAAGCCATTACAAGCAACGTTGCGACTCTGCATGGTGGTATTTTACCAGGGCGATGCTTAGAGTATCTACCACTCTGGAACGTGCCGCAAATATATATTAGTACATGTATGTATGTGATGACATGTATTGATTAAACAAAATTCATTTGCGCACGCCGAGTTTGAACCCGCAATCTCTGGGTTCATGGTCGAGCGTCTTACCACTCGAACACGGAGGCCGTCAAAATCTTTTTCTATTTATCTTATTTATTAAATGATTTGTGCTAGAAACGTGCTTAAGAAATGTAAATTATTTAAATTGTGTTAAAGAAATATTTTTGTATAGTAGGGAATAATTAATAGACGAAAATTTTTTAACTTCCTTGTACTTTGTAATGAATTCCTCAAAGATTGTTTACAAAGAAGACAGCCGGACAACGTGTCTCGTTTTTGTTCCATATATTTTCAATTTGATGGAAAAGGACACAAATAGCATAATCGAATACGCTTAAAATAAAGTAAGCAAATATCTCAAATTACAACGCATCCGGCCGCTAGTCCACAGCTGGCAAATCAATTCAAGTATGTTGGCAAAAAAAGGTCAAAGAAGGGTATGCGAATAACGTTTGTTTGAGTAAGATTGATTTAAGCCTTTCCATTCAAACTCAACGTTTGCATGTCATAGTTCAAAGTAACAACATCACAGTAGCCACCATCTGGCACGTATATAGTTTAACCGCGTAAAGAACTGTACCGCTCGCATTAGTTTAAAGAAGTATGTTTCCAAAACCCGATTCATAAAAACATGCAATTGATATCACACAATTTCCAGACGGAAAGGCCGATATATTTTCTTGCACAAAAAAGGTTGATTTAGGTATTCTCTGTAATGAAAACTAATTTCATTAAAATATAATACAAAATTGAGAAATTGTTCAGACCATGCCTCTGGTAGTTTACACAATACATCTGAGGTACTACCGGGTGGTTGAAATGAATTTAACCCATCAAATAACGATATTTTAACTGATTTCCCTTTAATAATGAGCGGCTCTGGAATTCTTCAACATGCCACCGCGTTCACGGCTCCTAGTTATTACTAATTAAAAAGCTAGTAAAATGAACACATTTCTTGAAAAAAACATGTCAATACAGTAACATAATTATTATCAAAGTAGTGCTATATTATATGTATGTTTTTGAATAAGCTTAAGATGTTTTTTGGTACAAATATACATTTTAGCTTAACAAAACCTTAATAAGTGTAATGTTCTCCTTTACCACATCAAATGCTTAACCGATAATTTATAAGACCTGAGTTGTTATAGTATTGAACTAGCACAGCAATATATATATATATATATATATATATATATATATATGGTAGGTATACACATGTCAACATGTTTGAACTTGCAAGACTGTACCCTTAGAGTATACAAGAGGTAGCCCAAGCCAAAGCCAGTGAAGTCAGTTTGATTTGTTTTTGATGATTTTAACATGACTCGGCGTGGGCGTGGCTAAGACTAAGGTTGGCGGTATTTATACATCCATTCATATCACATATCGACATAATGTTTTTTTTTGTGTATTCGTATAGCCACTTTTTCACGACAGTATTTTTATCAACAAAATATAGCATAAACCTAAAAACCGTTTAGTTGTGTCAAGTTTAGTGGCAAAATAAAAAAATGGGCGGAGTCCCGCCGTTAACCAGCGAAAATAACCAGTTTAAGATCATTATGACAGTATATAGAAGCCGTCCAGAGTTTGTTGTCTTTTTCTCTTTCATGGTGTACAATGTAAAAACTCGGAAAAAGTGATTTATTACAATTTCGGATGGGTTGGGTAAAACAAATTAGCTATCCCTCCATATATTTTTACTTCAAGACTGTACCCTTGAAGTAACAATATATGGAGGGAGAGCTAATTATTTTTACCCAACCTACACAAACTTGCGATAAATCACTTTCTACGGGTTTTAACGTCGTACACCATGATAGAGAAAGAGACAACGAATTTCATTGACCGCTTCTATATACTGTAAGGATGATCTTAAGCTCCTGGTTCACCGCGGGACTCTGCCCACATTTTTTATTATGCCACTAAACTTGACACAACTAAACGGTTTTTTAGGTTATATGCTATATTTTGTTGATAAAACTACTGTGTAAAAGTGGCCATACGAATAAACAAAAACATTATGTGATATGAATGGATGTATTAATACCGTAGCCTTAGTCTTAGCCACGCCCAGGTGCGCCGAGTCAGGTTAAAATCATCAAAAACTGACTTCACTGGCTTAGATAGATACTACTCTACTAACTCTATGACGGTACCAAAATGAGCTGACATTATTTTTCTGCACCGTTTTCCAAACTTTTTTCCGTGACACGTATATATTTATACACACAAAATGTTATATCGATTAAACTGATTTATTGATAAAATAGAACATTTTTGTAAATCAATACAGTTTTCATGAATAAAAAAAAAAGAAATCATACAATTACCAATACTAAATTTATTCAAAAAAAAACAAAACCGTAAAACAAATGTGGAAATTTTGAAAGAATGCAAGGCTGGCGGCGATGTAATAAACAGGATTAAGAAGGGGACGCTTAGATGATTTGGACGTGTAGAGCGGATGGACAGAGAAAATGGTGTCGGAAAAATATATTACGGGAAAGTGAATAGTGAAATAAGTCAGGAGTGCTCGGCATACTCCATGAGAGTGCCAGAGAAAGTCATGGCACGATAGTAATAATAACGGAAGAGTATGTATGAGACGATGTAAGAATGTAAATGAAGCAAGGAGTGTGTGCCAAGACAGAATTGTGTGGCGATTCATTATCTCAGCCTACCCCTGCGGAGAAAAGGCATAATATTTTCTTATTTTTATAGTGAATACCGCACAAAAGTTCCAACTCCTCCCGACCGTCTGGAGCCAGTGGGACTATGATATCTTCAATTGGGGTATGTTGTGAGGCTGAAGGTGGTGGGGAGGGGAAGGAGATAGGAAAGAGGAAGATTGAGAAGTACCTGGCTATTCAGTTCTGGTCACCAAACACGGCTAAAGCCATTTGAAGCAACGTTTCGATTCTGAATGGTGGTCTTTCACCTTATAACTAACCATCACGCCGTTTCCCCGCAGGGGTTGGCAGAGAGGACGCACCGCCATATAACTCTGTCTTGGCACACACTCCTTTCTTCATTCACAGTCATACATCGTCTCATACATACTCTTCTGTTATTCTGTTTCTTCACATGACCCGATTCAAGTATTTGATTTACTTGATCGTGCCATATCTTTCTCGGGCGTCCTCGACTTCTTCTTCCATTCACTTTCGCATCATATATTCTTTAGACGGTTGGGAGCAGTTGAGACTCTTGTGCGGTATTCATATAAAAAAAAAAAAAATAACAGATGTGTATGCAAATTAAAACTATCGTGATCTTTTTCATAAAACATGAAAAAAATGTTCTGATTCGGGTATTAAAGCGTGACACTAAGGGTGTAAACATCTAGATAGAAAACGATGACGTTTGGGTAGAAACTATAAATAGATTTAATCAAATTTGTCAAAGTGAAGGAAATGTAATAATATTGTAAACGGTTGACGTGTTGCTGTTATAAATATTTGTTACATTTATAAGTTATAACGATTCTAAAAATGCAAACAGTGTAAATATAACCAATAACTAAAAGTGTGATAAGAATAGAACCTAATTAGTGCATATTTTACTATTATTTTATTAGCACTATTTACCTGCAAACGACAGAAAGTGAATTAAAAATATATATTTCCGCTATATGTAAAAACCGATATTTTTACATTTATTTATGGACACGAGCTACTGTGCTTCGTTCAAATCCATTGTCATTATGGTTCAATTAAAATAAGGTTTGTATTTTCTAAACATACTCGTATATTGTCCGTTCTTTTCGTGTTATTTTGGCGAGGAACCGGCTCCAGTTATTTTTGTTTTGGAAATCGCATAGCAACGATCCAATCAAGATACCGCAGGTACACCAAATTCTGATATCGACCATCCCTTGAGAGAATGCAAGGCTGATATAAGCGTAATGAATAGTATTTAGTTTAAAGTCAAAAATAATGTTTTTTTGACTCACTGAGGTTTTCCGCGTCTTTAAAACGTAAGGACACAGAAAAGGACAGTGAGTCAAAGCGATATTGCTTTTGACTTGCCCATAATTTGAACTAGCACAGCTATATATACGCGACCGAAATGTATCCGTATGTTTGTCACGAACTATAGTGGCACTATCTTCATTCGAAAATTCGTACATGGCGCGTCGCTTTACCGCGAAATATGTTTTAACTATTTTGTATGAAGCAAACCGCACCAGAGAGGCGCAGTGCGGCGCGGCAGAGAGAATATTATTATTATTATAGGACGCGCAGTGCCGCTGCTGCTAGTGCAGTATTGAAATTAAATAAAAAAAGCTAAACAACTGTGTTATCCACCGGAAGATTCAATTTTAGTAACAGACGTATCTGCGGAAATAAAGTTACAGGAGCTACTAGATATAACAACTAATCGAATTTGCACTGTACAAGCTGAGGTTTTTAATTCGATGTTTCATGTTAAGTCAGAAACTTTTCGTTTAATAACTAAATGGGGGTGTGATGGAAGTTCCGGTCAAAGCAGATATAAACAGAAACTAGATGATGATGACTATAGTGACGAAAATCTGTTTTCTTTATCGCTTGTGCCGTTACGGCTTGTAAAGGTCTCCAATAATGCTATTATTTGGCAAAATCCAAGACCGTCTTCAACAAGATATTGCCGACTAATTAAATTCATCTATAAGAAAGAAACGAAAGAATTTATTAAGGCAGAATCTGAGAAGATTAAAGAACAAATAAAACAATTGACTCCGTCGAAAATAAATATATGTGGCAAGGAATATGAGATAGAACACAAGCTTCTATTTACAATGGTGGATGGAAACATATGTAGCACTTTATCACAATATGACTCGTCACAAAAATGCTACATTTGTGGTGCTACTCCCAAGCAAATGAATATCGAGAAGGCTTTGCAAAAACATAGTCCCGATGAAGAGGTATATTCATTTGGAATATCCCCACTTCATTCGTGGATTCGTTTATATGAATGTCTTATTCACATCTCATATAAACTAAACATTAAAAAATGCCAGGCAAGAACATTGGAAGATAAAAATGATGTCGCCATTCGAAAAAAATACATCCAGAATAGGTTCAGATCAGAAATTGGCCTATTGATAGATATGCCGAAACAAGGAACTGGTAATACAAATGACGGAAACACAGCCAGACGTTTTTTTAGAAATACTGCGCTTACTGCCGACATTACGGGAATAAATATACAATTAATTCACCATGTCCGTGTTATTTTAGAGGCTCTGTCAAGTGATTTCGAAATCGATGCAGAGAAATTTTCACATTATGCCAGAGAAACAAAAGACCTCTACTTAAAAGATTACTCGTGGTATCACATGCCCGCCAGTGTGCACAAAATTTTGTATCACACGAAAGAAATAATACAGACATGCATTTTGCCACTAGGGAAACTCTTAGAAGAAGCCTGCAACAAAGAGTACAGAAGGTTTAGAGAGTACTTCAGCAGAAAAATTTCAAGAGCAAATACAAATAGAGATGTACTGAATAGGTTTTTAATATCATCGGATCCAGTCATTTCTAGCAGACAATTACCTCGTCCGAGAAAGAATAATTCGATCCCACCTGACACTTTAAATTTGCTCAAATGTCCAGAACCATCTTCTCAGCTCAACCCGATGATAAACAATGATAGTGACGATGATAGTGATGATTGTGACTCGAGTGACTAAAACAGTAGTGTAAATTGTACGTGTTTTTCCAAATAAATTATTGAGTAAGTTTTTCCCCAATCATAATATTATCATATTTGCCCTAAACATGGAAATGACAAAAAAACATGTCAATTGACGTCATTTATTTTTTTAATTATTTTTCCCATACAATAATCAATTATGTTGTCTCAAAAACATAAAAAAATAATAAAGTAAAGCTAAATGATCAAAATTACCAACTGTGCGGCGCGTCAGTCGCCACCGCCAGTCCGCTTTCGGTGTTAGTTATACGCTTGAAGTAACAATATAATATGGAGGGATAGCTAATTATTTTTACCCAACCCACACAAACTTGCGAAAAAACACTTTCTCCGGGTTTTTACATCGTACACCATAAGAGAGAAAGAGACAACAAATTTAATTCCCCGCTTTTACGTAGTGACGCAATGATCTTAAGCTACTTGGCAACCGCCGGACTCCGCCCACATTTTTTATTATGGCACTAAACTTGACACAACTCTACGGTTTATTTGCTTATATGCTATATTTTTATTGAAAAAAATACTGTGAAAAAGTGGCCATACGAATAAACAAAAACATTATGTCGACATGTGCTGTGAATGGATATACAAATACCGTAGCCCCAGTCTTAGGCACGCCCTTTTCCAACCGAGTCAGTTACTTCAAGGTAAAAGCTAGTGAAAACTGACTACAGATCGATCTACAGCTATACCTCTTGTATATTATTGCTCTAAGGTTATACGCCAACAGGACTAATACGAGTGAGAGACAAATAAATGAACGCTGCGCTCGAAGAGAAATTTATCGAATTGGTCAGCCATTACAGATAGATGTACGACCTCTGCAATAAGCATTTAGCGCTGAATTGGGTGTGACACAGTACAAAAACTAGTTTTTTAATAGAATAAATAGTTTAATGATTTTGGAAACAATTTTTATTTATTAGGTATCTATTCTTATTGCCTTCGACAACCTTTTCTGATAACATCCCTTTGCCATGGCAGAGATACCTATGACGAACAAAAATAATCCTTGAATCGGTCGTCATATTGTTATATAAGTCGTCCATATCCGGTAAAAAATTCTAGATTTTTGGCTTAATATTCCAAATGCATTCTCTGATACTCTAAAAGCACGGCTATACCGATAATTGTATACCTTTTTGGACTCATTGTCTTATAATATCTTCTTCAGAGTCAGAGTCGTCCATATTGTTCAACAGTTGATCGATATAATGACGCGTGCTGCCGCGCTGCTGCAGTTGTAGTGCGGTTAGCCAGAGAAGTGATGCGCTCTTAGAGCAATAATATACAAGAGGTATAGCTGTAGATCGATCTGTAGTCAGTTTTTACTAGCTTTTACCTTGAAGTAACTGACTCGGTTGGAAAAGGGCGTGGCTAAGACTGGGGCTACGGTATTTGTATATCCATTCACAGCACATGTCGACATAATGTTTTTGTTTATTCGTATAGCCACTTTTTCACAGTATTTTTATCAATAAAAATATAGCATATAAGCAAATAAACCGTTTAGTTGTGTCAAGTTTAGTGCCATTATAAAAAATGTGGGCGGAGTCCCGCGTTTGCCCAGTAGCTTAAGATCATTGCGTCACTACGTAAAAGCGGGGAATTAAATTTGTTGTCTCTTTCTCTCTTATTGTGTACGATGTAAAAACCCGGAGAAAGTGTTTTTTCGCAAGTTTGTGTAGGTTGGGTAAAAATAATTAGCTCTCCCTCCATATATTGTTACTTCAAGGATGCGCTAGTGCGGTTTAAAGCCTGATTCACACCAACGTCCGGTTCCGCTCAATGCCGATATTGTTCCGCAAGAAAACTTATTGATATGGTATGAATATCAATCAAGGGGTATGTGCCAAGACAAATTTGTGTGGCAGTATATCCTTCTGCCCACCCTTGTGATATTTAACTACTTAGTTAGTTAAATAATTATTTTTAATTGTAAAAATACTAACATCGCACATTTTTTTTAATCAAAAACCATTTTTTTATCACTAAATAATATTTTTAATAATTAATAAAAATATTTATAAATAGAACACATACACTTTGTTTTTAACCACTTTTTTATTTTTTTTTTTTACGAATATATAATAAAAATATTATTTAGTGATAAATGGTTAAAAAAAAAAAAAAAACTGCGTTGTAAGTATTTTTACACTTCAAAATAATTATTTAACTAAATAAGTAGTCAAATATCACAAGGGTGGGAAGAAGGATATACTGCCATACAACTTTGTCTTGGCACATACTCCTTGATTGATTTTCATACCATATCAAAAAGCTCTCTTGCGGAAAAATATCGGCACTGAGCGGAACCGGACGTTGGTGTGAATCAGCCTTTAACCTTAGATGCAAGTCTTTCGTCAATTTTTATCGAAAATGATGTCTCTGCAACATTTTTATGTGGTGCCTTCTACTTAATTAACACTTGTATCCGTATTGTTCTATACTAAAAGTATTTGAATTTTAGGCGGCTGGTCTTGATACCCACCGTGTAAAGACATTTTCTGTCTGAATAGTGCGATGCCTATAGTTGACTTAACAGCTATCGTGAGGGACTCCTACATATATCCTGTTTCAATAAATTTAGTAAGTATTTCAATAAGTCTAGTTGATGATAGTTACGAGTATTACTTAAAAATCATAACAATCGTAACATAACGATGGGATTATTTCCAGTATATGAATAGCTCTTGATAGTAAAAACATTGCTAGCTGTAAAAAGTCGCAGTGGTCTGGAATTTCCTGACGAGAACGCCTCGCTAATATCGTGCTGCCTCATCGTTCGAGAGTTTCAGCCGCTTCAGGCAAAAACAGAGTTCTGCTTTGAAGTTAATTAAATATAATAAATTGCTACTATGAAGTAATATAAGGCGTTGATGGCTTTAACCGTGTGTGGTGACCGGTAACCTTCCTCTACCCTCTCCTTCCCCTCCCCTCTACCTTCAGCCTCACAAAATACCTCAACGGGGATGCCACAGTCTCACTGGCTCAAGACGGTTGGGAGCAGTTGGGGCTCTTGTGCGGTATTAACTATAAGATTTTTTTTAAAGAACTTTTGCAAATTTTAATAAATCTTCTTTAATTTCAAAGATGATGTCCAGTACGACGTTCCTGCTGCAACTACAAAATTACCCGAAAGACATCATCAACAACGAGATGGTAGAGCACCTGCTACCGTATTTTGAGATGGAAGATTACAACATGGATACGGCCAAAAGAGTGTGTGGAGATGTGGCTGGTTTGCTGTCGTGGACCAAAGCCATGGCCTTCTTTCATAGCGTCAACAGAGAAGTTCTTCCACTCAAAGCTAATTTGACTCTACAAGAAGCTAGATTGAAGGTAAACTTTACACACTGCTTACCTTGCATCCCTAGTTATATTTGGTATTTGACAATTTTCTTGAAAAAATGCGATAAATAATTGCTTTTCAGATTGCAATGGATGATCTGGCAGGAGCTGAACGTCAACTGGAAGAAAGAGAAATGGCTCTTAGAGGGGTGAAAGAGATGTACGACGCAGCTGTTTCAGAAAAGCAACGTTTGACTGACGCAGCGAATTCTTGCCTTCGAAAGATGAATGCCGCGACTGCTCTTATTAACGGATTGGGAGGAGAAAAGATTCGATGGACCCTTCAAAGTAAAGACTTCAAAGAACAGCTGGGCAGGCTGGTCGGGGACGTCGTGCTAGCCACAGGCTTTCTTTCGTATTGCGGACCATATAATCAACAATTCAGACAAAATCTCTTAAACAATTGGATGGGCATCCTGAAAACGAGAAATATTCCCTTTACAGAAAATTTGAATATAATCAACATGCTCGTTGAGAACTCTACGATATCAGAATGGACCCTTCAAGGCCTCCCAAATGATGATTTATCAGTTCAAAATGCACTTATTGTTACCAAATCTAGTTCGTACCCACTCCTTGTCGATCCACAAACTCAAGGCAAAATGTGGATTAAAAATAAAGAAGTCTCAAATGAGCTTCAAATTACTTCTCTTAATCATAAATATTTTAGAACACATTTGGAAGACAGTTTATCTTTGGGAAGGCCATTGCTGATCGAAGATGTAGACATAGAGCTCGATCCCGTGATTGATAATGTCCTTGAAAAGAATTTCATCAAGTCTGGTTCAATAGAAAAGGTTATAGTCGGTGATAAAGAGTGCGATGTGATGCCGGGGTTCATGCTTTACATCACTACCAAACTGCCGAACCCCGCGTACTCGCCAGAAATAAGTGCAAAGACGTCCATCATCGACTTCACCGTCACCATGCAGGGGCTGGAAGATCAGTTGCTGAGCAGGGTTATTCTGATGGAAAAGGCCGACTTGGAGGCAGAGCGTGTGGCGCTCTTTGAATCGGTCATGAAGAACCAGAGAAGTATGAAGGAACTCGAAAGCAATCTCCTCTGCAGGCTGACGTCATCGGAGGGATCTTTGGTGGATGACGAAGCGCTTATTAATGTCTTGCAGATTACCAAAACCACTTCCGAGGAGGTAAATGAAAAGTTGAAAATAGCTGAAATAACCGAAAAGAAGATCATGATAGCGCGAGAAGAGTTCCGGGCGGTGGCGGCGAGGGGGTCTATCCTGTATTTCCTCATTGTCGAGATGAGCAACGTCAATGCTATGTACCAGAATTCGTTGAAGCAATTTTTGACAATTTTCGATAACTCGATTACAAAATCTACTAAAAACAGCGACACGGAAGAAAGAATCAATATTATTCTTAAATACTTAACGAAAGAAGTGTGGACGTTTACTTTGCGAAGTTTGTACGAAAGGCATAAAGCCCTTTTCACCCTAATGTTGGCCATGAAAATTGATTGTCATAAAGGTCTCGTTTCACACGACGAGGTCATGGCTTTTATAAAGGGAGGGGCTTCCTTAGATCTGAATGCCGTTCAGCCCAAGCCCTTCAAATGGATTCTCGATATAACCTGGTTAAACCTGGTAGAGATCAACAAGCTCAAGACATTTGCGGATGTCTTAACAAAGGTGGGTTCGTCACAATACGATTTTACTATACAGTGACTGCCAAAAATAATAATGAGTAATGTTCTTCGATCATTGATTGGACTTCCGTATTATCATAACGCGATGAACTTAAATACGATGTTTGCCCAACAGTGTACACAAGATGCAAATATATTCGATTTCCTGTTTGTAAACACGCATTCTTGCGATAACAACGTTTCAATTTATTTTCAGATTGAAGGCAATGAGCGGGAATGGAGGGTTTGGTACGAAAAGGAAAAGCCGGAAGAAGAAGATATTCCAAGTGGGTACCAGAAGACGTTAGATGTTTTTAGAAAACTTTTATTGATTAGATCATGGAGTCCGGACAGAACATTGTCTCAAGCGAGGAAATATGTGGCAGGTGAGAGTAACAGGCATTCCAGCACTGAGCGTTCTCAAAAACACGCGTCAGTTTTACTTGTCAGAATAATATGACTAATGATTATTGAAATTGTTTGTAGAATCCCTGGGAAAAGAATATGGCGAAGGCTGTATCCTAGACTTAGAAGTGACCTGGAGCGAATCTGAAGCCAGGACGCCGCTCATCTGTATTCTCTCCATTGGCTCGGATCCCTCAGCGCAGATAGCGATCTTAGCTAAGACCAAGGAAATACGTAAGTCGCTTGAAAGCATCGAGTTAAATTCACGTCGAAATAATGTAAAATGTCAAGTAATAAATTATACAACATAACATTGAGAAAGAAATTAATGTAATGATTGTTTTGTTTAGCGTTGAAATCTGTTTCAATGGGCCAAGGACAAGAGATAGTTGCGAGGGAAATGATCTCAGAATCAATGAATTCCGGAGGATGGGTTCTACTTCAGAACATTCACCTGTCCCTTCCGTTTTCGACGGAGGCTATGGACGCCTTGGTTGAAACGGAACAAGTGGATAGCACCTTCCGGCTGTGGATGACCACCGAAGTCCACAGCGAGTTTCCCATCGGCCTGCTTCAAATGGCCATCAAGTTCACGAACGAGCCGCCCCAGGGCATCAGGGCGAGCATGAGGCGGACATACCAGAACGTCACGCAAGACATGCTCGATTACTCCGCGCAAAACCAATGGCCCCCTTTGCTGTATGCAGTATCATTCCTGCATACGGTCTTGCAAGAGCGGCGCAAATTTGGCCCCCTCGGTTGGAACGTTCCGTACGAGTTCAACCAAGCTGACTTGGCCGCCAGCGTCCAATTCGTTCAAAATCATTTAGACGAAATGGATCCTAAGAAAGGTCCATCTTGGCCCACAGTTTGTTATATGCTCGGGGAAGTTCAATACGGCGGAAGGGTGACTGACGACTTTGACAAGCGACTCCTTACAACTTTTACAAATGTCTGGTTTAGCGATGTGCTCCTGAAGCCGGAGTTTGAGTTCTACACAGGCTATAAAGTTCCCACCACGAGAAACCTGTCTGGGTACACGGATTACATCAACATCCTCCCTCTCACCGACACTCCGGAAGTGTTCGGGCTACACAGCAATGCAGACATCACGTACCAAATAAACACGGCGAAGGGCATATTGGACACGATCTTGAGTGTGCAGCCGAAGGAGGGTGGTAGTCAGGGGGGTGAAACGAGGGAAAGCATCGTCTATAGGTTGGCTGAGGACATGCTGGAGAAGTTGCCTAAGCAGTATGTCGCCCACGAAGTGAAGGAATCCCTTCAACGCATGGGAGCTTTCCTGCCCATGAATATTTTCTTAAGGTAAAGATACTTCGTTGAATGTTTCGATTAAATATTTGTTACGAATTCACATTTAACCTTTATGTGACTGAAAGGGTACCCAGGTACCCTTTCCGGTATTCAACATAGATTTTTTATAATGTTTAAGTAAATCTAACCGTCTGAAACTTCCTGACTTCTTCGCAGTAGTGAAAATGAACAATTAAACATAACCGTTGGATATCTAGAGGGTGGTATGTGAGCGGAAAACGCACAATTAAAACTAGCACCTTCTGCTAACTGAAAGGGTACTCGGGTACCCTCATGTGTTTTATATGGAATTTGAAGCTTGTCCATGCTTATTAATCATTTCATCTTATTTAAAATGATAAATGTAATCTACTCTTGTGTTCAAAGTACATCACCTGTATCCTTAATACTATTTTTAATCACCTACTGAATATAAAACCCCGAGAAAATATGGTATTGGGTGAAATTCAAACCTGCTTTCCCAAGTCTTAAACTGAGTTGAAATTTATACGTTATAACCTTGAAGTAACAATATACGGAGGAAGAGCTAATTATTTTTACCCAAACGATACAAACTTGCGATAAATCCCTTTCTCCGGGTTTTTACGTCGTACACCATGAGAGAGAAAGAGACAACAAATTTCATAGACCCCTTCTATATACTATAGAGATGATCTTAAGCTCCTGGTTCACGGCGGAACTCCGCCCATATTTTTTATTATGCCACTAAACTTGAAACAACTAAACGGTTTTTTAGGTTGTATGCTATATTTTTGTTGACAAAAATTCTGTTAAAAAGTGGTTATACGAATAAATAAAACATTATGTCGATATGTGATATGAATGGATGTATAAATACCGTAGCCTTAGTCTTAGCCACACCCAGGTGCGCCGATTCAGGTTAAAATCATCAAAAACAAGTCAAAAACTGACTTCACTGCCTTGGATAGATACTACTCTACCAACTCTATGATTATAACAGTGGTCCAGAAAACTTTTACTGTAAAATAAATCTTCATATCAATTTTTAAAATGTGTAGTTTTCTTCAGTCACATAAGGGTTAATCAAATGATTTATTTCAGGCAAGAAATTGACAGAATCCAAAGAGTGAATCAAACGGTCTACTCAACACTTTGCGATCTCAAGCTGGCTATTGACGGGACCATAGTGATGAGCCAGGGTCTGAGGGAGTCGCTTGACGCCATGTACGATGCCAGGATTCCCGACAAGTGGCAAAAGGTTCAATCCATAATAACTTCACAATATATTGAAATACCAATCTCCTAGGGCCTTTACATGGAAATCACCAACCACTTTGAATCTACTATATCTCTCAAGTTATGAAATAATCTTTAACATTATCGGTATGTCCAGGTGTCGTGGGAGTCTGCCACGCTGGGATTCTGGTACACGGAGCTTCTGGAGAGAGACCACCAGTTCAGGCAGTGGATCATCAACGGAAGGCCTAATGTCTTCTGGATGACCGGATTCTTCAATCCGCAAGGATTCCTAACTGCCATGAGACAAGTGCGTAGATATAATCACATAGCTTACAAACTTACCTTGATTTCGCCAATTGAGAATCATTGTTCTCGTTGCAAATTACCTTGGAGTAACAATATATGGAGAGAGAGCTAATTATTTTTACCCAATCTGTACAAATTTGGGATAAATCACTTTCCCGGATTTTAACGTCGTAAACCGTGAAAGAGAAAAACACAACAAAAAAATCGCAAAGTATCACAGCGCTTTTAGGTATTGTAAGAACGTTCTGCGTCTCCCGCGTCTCCGTTGACGCCGCCCACATGTTTTGATATGCGACATAACTCAACGGTTTTTTAGGTTATATGCTATATTTTTATTTATAACAATACTGGGAAAAGCTGGTTATACAAATAAATAAAAGGAGTATGTCAATATATGACATATGACCGATCGGTAGCTGAGTGGACAATTGCGTCGGATTCCCACCCGGGCGACGTGCATTTAATTCCTCTGCTGGCTAAGTCCTCTATCATTGCACAAGCAACATCTTCCGCTTCTTATGATGGCAGTAGGAGTTTTTCAAAAATTGTCAGGTCATTCGTAACCAGGGAATCTTTGTCTTTCTTTTATAAAAAAAATGCTATGAATGGATGTAAAGATACCCTAGCCCTAGTCCTAGCCACGCCCAGATCTAGCCGAGTCAGAAGCGCTCCCTCCTGTATATTATTGCTCTGAGCAAATTATGATGCCACAACATATTTGAGGGGCTTAGAAGCGAAGGCAGCAATCTACAAATACGATTTTGTAGCATTATCAACTTATGAATGATTATTATAAAGAAATAGAGAATTTTGTGTCAAAATGTTTGTGTACCTTTAACTAGGAACAATTTGAAACAATAATCTCTAAATGTATCAAATAAGAATATTAACTAGGAACAATTTGAAACAATAATCTCTAAATGTATCAAATAAGAATATTAACTAGGAACAATTTGAAACAATAATCTCTAAATGTATCAAATAAGAATATTAACTAGGAACAATTTGAAACAATAATCTCTAAATGTATCAAATAAGAATATTCATTAAATAAAAGTGTATAAATCGCTTTATCATCTTTTCAAAACAAAAAATTAGGATGAAAAATATTGCTACCTTCGCTTTTATACTCCTAATTTAAATATATAAATGGAAATTAGAATTAACTTTAAAGCATTAATGCCTATTTTTTAACATTTAAATAATATCTATAATCAACAATACAAATATGAAACAGAAAAAGCTAAAAAATAAAAAGACAATGGTCACAACCGAAACTTGGTACAAAACAAATTTTAAAAATGTAAGCAACTCAGTTTCGGTTGTGACCATTGTCATTTTATTTTCTGGCTTTTTCTGTTTCTTATTTGTGTTGTCGATTATTGACATTATTTAAATATTTAAAAAATACATATATGTTAATATTCCAAAGAAAACGACCAAAGTAAGCGTTTGCGCACTGAGCCGACCTACATTTTCGCACAGTATCTATAAAAATAGTTTACAACTCATTTAATCAGTTTTTTTATTCTAATACAATCATGCTACAAATATTAAGAACTATGCACCATGTTTCATCTTTTAGGCAAAATCGTATATTATGCTAAAATATAATATTTAGAAATTCGTTCTAATATTTAAAACTACTAAAAAACATTAAACATTCCAAACATTTCGAAATAATAGCTTTTCTTGTTAGAATGGAGTTAGAGATGTGAGGTTTCGGCTAAGTACACATTTGGGTAAACTACTGTTGACGATTGAAACAAATTAAACAAAACGAAACCTAAGCAGTGGTGGCTCGTGACTTTTTAGTGTGCTAGAGTGGTAAGATACTAGCAGTCCACAATTAAGTGCTTATACCAACCCTGATGTATGGCAGTGAGGCATGGAACTGGCAGAGGAAGGATGAAAGTACACTGAACGCTGTGGAAATGAGATCCATGAAACGTATGTGCGTAAAACCATGTAAGACCGTATTAAAAATGTGAATATCCGGAAAGAATGCAAGGCTGATGTGAGCGCAATGAATAGGATCAAGAAAGGAACGCTTAGATGGTTTGGACATGTAGAGCGAACGAACGAAGAAAGGAGTGTGAAAAGAATATATGATGCGAAAGTGAATGGAAGAAGAAGTCAAGGACGCCTGAGGAACACATGGCACGACCAAGTGAATCAAATACTTGAATCGGGTCATGTGAAGAGTCAAAATAACAGAAGAGTATCTATGAGACGATGTATGAATGTGAATGAAGCAAGGAGAGTGTGGCAAGACAGAATTATATGGCGGTCCGTCCTCTCTGCCTACCCGACACGGCGTGATGGTTAGTTA
Organism: Drusus annulatus; assembly: GCA_022651775.1. Taxonomy (NCBI): domain Eukaryota; kingdom Metazoa; phylum Arthropoda; class Insecta; order Trichoptera; family Limnephilidae; genus Drusus; species Drusus annulatus. The sequence goes on along the minus strand of JAGWCC010001204.1, from coordinate 46,445 downwards.
GTTAGTCAGCGTTGTCCTAATTCTCGAATATAGAGATTGCCATAATCGTTCGTGATAGATATACGGATGGTTTTCGATCGCGTATATATGGCTATGCCAGTTCAATTCTTTAGCAAGTCAAAGACAATATCGCTTTGACTTATGGTGTCTTCTGTTTCCTTACGTTTTAAGCAATCAGAAAACATCATTGTCAAAAACAAATTCTTTTTGACTTGCTACTATTATCAAAGATGCTCGATATCAGAATTGCGTATACCTGCGGTTCCAGTTATTTATTATCCAGTTCTATAGAACCGGTTATTTATCCAGTTCTTTTTGAAACCGGTTCCTGGTGCCAGAAAAGTTCCACAAAAGGATTTTTTCGAAAAGTACTAGCAACACGCGGCGAAACGGTGTGATGGTTAGTTAGATAGTTAGTTAGGTAAAGTGGTAAGGTTAAAAAAACGTCATGATTGGATGTTTTTGTAGCCGAAAACAAAATATTTTTTTGAATAAATATTTTTTTAATGAAAATTTTCAATGTCCCACCAAAACTGAAAAATCTTCATACAATTTTAATTTTTAAAAATTAAATATGAATCATTTTCGGCTACAACAACATCGATAACGTCGTATTTTTCAATCCCAGCACTCTAGCACACTAAAAAATCACGATCCGCCACTGGACCTAACTAGTAATATTGTATGTAAGTTTTGAACCAGATCTTTGTAAGACGCAATTATTTTAGTTTGTTCAATCGCCCTTAAGTTGAAAAATTAGACAACCTACCCAACCAATCTTGGAGTAACAATATATGGAGAGAGAGCTAATTCTTTTTACCCAACCTATACAAATATGGGATAAATCACTTTCTCCTGGATTTTACGTCGAACACCATGAGAAAGAAAGAGACAGCAAATTTTCCCAAATTTTCACACCGCTTTAAAGTACTGTAAGGATGTTCTTCGTGTCTCGCGTCTACGTTGACTCCGCCCCCACGTTTCCGTATGCGACATAAACGGACATAAGTCAACGGTTTTTTAGGTTATATGATATATTATTGTTTATAACAATACTGTGAAAAAGTGGTTACACCAATGAACAAAAACATCATGTCGACATGTGCTATGAATGGATGTATAAATACCCTAACCTTAGAGTATATAGAGTGGTATCAATCCAAGGCAGTGTAGTCAGTTTTTGATGATTTTTACCTGACCCGGCGGACCTGGGCGTGGCTAACACCAAGGCTAGGGTATTTATACATCCATTCATATCAAATATCGACATAATGTTTTTGTTTATTCGAACCTAACCCTAGTTTTAGCCCCGCCCAGGTCTAGCCGAGTCCGGGAAAACTCATCAAAATTGACTACAGCAGCGCTCTCTCTTGTGTATTATTGCTCTGAGCAACCAACCAAAATAGGGCGACGTCGATCGTGTCTGTCTCCTACCTGTCCAAAGATCATTAATGCTGGTGGTAAAGGGAGATAATATGACCTGTTTTCAGGAAGTCACAAGGGCCCACAAGGGCTGGGCGTTGGACTCAGTGGTACTGCAGAACTTAATCACAAAACACAACAAGGAGGACTTGCACGAGGGCCCCCCTGAGGGGGTCTATGTATCTGGATTGTTCCTTGAAGGTAATGTCAAATTCAAATATACGAGGCCTGTTCAAAAGAAAAGGTGATTTTGAATCTTCGCGGGCTGTGTACATTCGATTATCGATTTTTTTGCTGTTGTTATGTTGGTACACCACATATTTTTATCATATGTTAGCATTATCAGTCATTTTGGATCAGTGGTTTGTTTTTGACAACTGGAAAAGTTAGTCACGCTTTTGTGTGTTCTTCAATTTTTTACTGTAAAAAAAATGTATAACAGCTCGCGAAAATTCAAAATTCACCTTTTCTTTTGAACAGGCTATGTATATATTTATATATATATTTTTTTAAAATCTGTTACTCTTGGAAATGCCACACCGATCACTCATTAAAACTTTTCTGAATATCACTTCAGTGTGTATAATCGAGTCAGGGTGGTTGAAAAATGACATAATTTTGTACTTCTTTAATTAACATTGTTTTATTGGCGGCACGTTCCAGATTGGTAAGTATTATTAGTATCATCCTGGTGTAATACCACCATTCAGAATCGAAAAGTCGCTTAAAATTGCTTTAGAATTTTAAAAATATTTTTTCTATAGTGAATACCGCACAAGAGTCTCAACTGCTCTCAACCGTCTAGAACCAGTGAGACTATGGCATCCCCAATGAGGGTATATTGTGAGGCTGAAGGTAGTGGGGGAGGGAAGGAGATTAGGAAGAGAAAGGTCGGGAAGTACTTGGCTATTCAGATCTGGTCACCAAACACGGCTAAAGCCATTTCAAGCAACGTTTAAATTCTGAGTGTTGGTCTTTCACCAGGGCGATACTTAGAGTATCTACGTGTATCTCCGTGTTTAGTGACCAGATTTGATTAGTCAAGTATTCCCAAACCCCCTCTTCCCAATCGCCTCTCCATTTCCACCCCCTTCACCCACTGAATTTCAAACTCAATCGGGAATGCCATAGCCACCCTGGCTCCGGGCAGCAGTTGAGACTATTGTGTGGTATTCACATAAAAAAAGGCAAAATTCTCTTTGGAGAAAGTAACGATAATGGCCAGAAAATTTAGGTACGCTATTTGAAGATGTAATCCATTTTATTATTCTTCTTATTTTGTATAGAACCTTAAAGGGGTGGGTTTCAAATGAAATTCTCCGTAAAAATAGTGTTTACCTACCTTCTGGATGAATGAAGTGTCTCCTTGATTGCCGCCGGGGGTCCATAAGCCTCGAAGACCTCTGAGCGACCCCTAGTCCCCTACGCTTAGTGCCCCCTAGACAACCCTGTGTCCTCTAGACGGGTTACGGGGGCCAGGAGGACACAAACCTCGCTACGCCCTCGCATCTATCAACCTGAATTAATATCAATTCATTCATTCATTAAACTTTACTTAAGGCGATTCAATTCAAAATCATTTGAAATCCCGTGTATTTTTTGGTTTGAAAATTAACTATTATAGATGCTAAGAGACAAAAAGGCTGATAATGATATTGAAAGAAGGGTGAATGCCGGAAACTCCATTGACGGAGGACTGAATGCTGTTGGCGCAAATAAAAAAAATGTGCAAAGAATCGAAGCTGGCAGATCACAATGAAGTGCTTATACCAACCCTGATATATGGCAGCGAGGCATGAAAATGGCAGAGAGAGAGGATGAAAGTATACTGAATACTGTAGAAATGAGATCACTGAGGCGTATGTGCGTAAAATCATGTATGACCGTGTTAAAAATGTGGATATCCGGAGAGAATGCAAGGCTGATGTAAGCGTAATGAATGGATCAAGAAAGGGACGCTTAGATGTTTTGGGCATTTAGAGCGAGTGAACGAAGAAAGGAGTGTGAAAATAATATGCGACGCGAAAGTGAATGGAAGAAGAAGTCGGGGACGCCCGAGGAAGACATGGACGATCAAGTAAATCAAATACTTGAGTCAGGCCATGTCAGGATAACAGAAGAGTATGTATGAGACGATGCATGAATATAAATGTAGCAAGGAGTGTGTGAAATACAGAGTTGTATAGCGGTCCATCCTCTCTGTCTACCAATGCGAGTAAACGGCGTGATGGCGAGTTGGTTAGTTAATTAAATACTGCGATAAAAACACACCTTGGCCTATGCCTTAACTCACAATTTATTAAGCGTGTGTTTTTATAAGCCTAGAAAAAAAAAAGTTTCAGGTTTGCAAAAAATCTTTGTAATGTAGAATCCTAAGATTCTACCTTAGTAGAATGGCGCTTTTTTCGTGGTCCTTCAGCCCTTTTGCCTTTCCAGCGACGATATATCATTTGTAAGAGTCTATCTATATATTACGTAGGACGTTTTGTTTTTGACTGTGGCGGAATGCTTTTCCCATCGATTATACCCCATGCACATATTGCACATGCGCCAATATATTTATGCAGGCTATATAACTTACGGGCGGTAACCGGAGACAAGACTGCACCCTCGAATTCGATCAATACGCATGCTTTCGTATTGTGTCCACCGATCTAGTTTTTGTTTAATTTTGTTCATTCGTAATCATTCATAAAAGTTATTGTAAATGAGAATATTTTGAAGCCATAGCTCTGTGGATATAATGCCATGTAGGCATCCAGATAAATCTAACAATCAATTTCTAGAACCTTAAGGCAGTCACACATAAAATTCTTTAATATCCCAGCCTATAAAACCGCTTACGGACAAAAAGTACAACGCCACTAAGCAATTAAATTCTCTGCCCAGCACCATCAGAAATATACAAACCAAAAGCTCCTTCAAAAGCAATATCATTACTCACCTTAAAAACCATGTTTAATTTAGTTCTTAATATGTAGACTCTATATCTTTAAATTTGTCATTTACTTATAATAATTTTATTTTTTTAATTGTATGTAATATATTTTCGATATTAACATGTTACTTTGTAGCTAAAAAAACACTTTTCCAAATTGCTATCCCAACACAGGCTTATGCCTAGTGAGATGGGCAATATACCAACCAATAAAAAAAAAATGTTTAAGTAAAATAATAAATAAAAAATAAAATTTCAAGTACCTACATTAAATCTACTTTGGCCAAAAACGACGAATCCTACCTCGCACCTTTCCATTTGGTATCTTTCCAAAAAAACCCTCTCAACACATTACCCAAAACAAACTGAAATGGACTAATTAACAAAAAAAAAAGAATTGCATCGCCAAGCTAACTAACTACCTAACTAATCATCACACCGCTTCCCACGCCAGGTACTTCCCAACCATCCTCTTTCCCCTCCCCACAACCTTCAGCCTCACAACATACCCCAATTGAAGATATCATAGTCCCACTGGCTCCAGACGGTCAGGAGGAGTTGGAACTTTTGTGCGGTATTCACTATAAAAATATTATGCCTTTTCTCCGCAGGGGTAGGCAGAGAAGACTTACCGCCATATAACTCTGTCTTGGCCCACACTCCTTGCTTCATTCACATTCATACATCGTCTATCACACAATCTTCTGTTATTATGACTCTTCACATGAACCAATTCGAGTATTTGATTCACTTGATCGTGCCATGTCTTTTTCGGGCATCCTCGACTTCTTCTTCCATTCACTTTCGCATCATATTCTTTTCACATTCCTTTCTTCGTTCATTCGCTCTACACGCCCAAACCATATAAGCGTCCATTTCTTGATCCTATTCATTACGCTCACGTCAGCCTTGCATTCTTTCCGGATATCCACATTTTTAATACTATTTGCAAATATGGATTTTTGATACTGAGTATGTATTTTTATTTTTTGTTATTTGAAGATTTTCTTTGATAATCCCTAATCTTTATTTATTTAATGTTACGCGTATCAGGACATCGTCTAGTCCTAGTTAAACGGGTAAAGTACATGTACTCGTATTTGTAACAACCGATTTAACGCAAACGAACAATATATAAATATGTGTGTAGATAGTCAAAGGAAAGTTTTTTATTAAAATTTTTTTTTTATCGTACATATTAAAGGAGCTTCCGAAAAATAAAAGTAAAAAAAACTTAGTAATGTCAACTTAAGATTTTAAGTCCAGACCTTTCCACTTAAAAAATAGAGAATACCTCACTCCCTAAGCGCGAGAACTTTCTCAATTGGGGAGGAACCCGGCGTGCGTAAATTAATTTTATTTAATTAATATGTGTCATAACCTCGGAGTAAGAATCTAATGGAGGGATAGCTAATTTGTTTTACCCAACCCATCCGAAATTGTAATAAATCACTTTCTCCGAGTTTTTACGTCGTACACCATGAGAGAGAAAGAGACAACAAATTTCTTGGACCGCTTCTATATACTGTCGCAATGATCTTAAGGTCCTGGTTAACGGCGGGACTCCGCCCACATTTTTTATTATGCCACTAAACTTGACACAACTAAACGGGTTTTTAGGGTATATACTATATCTTTGTTGATAAAAATACTGTGAAAAAGTGGCAATACGAATACACAAAAACATTATGTCGATATGTGATATGAATGGATGTATAAATACCGTAGCCTTAGTCTTAGCCACGCCCAGGTGCGTCGAGTCATGTTAAAATCATCAAAAACAAGTCCAAAACTGACTTCACTGCCTTAAATAGATACTTCTCTACCAACTCTGTGGACATAACACTTTTAATTGAAATAAAATAAAAAATATAGTATATTTGCGGCACGTTCCAGAGTGGTAGATAATCTAAGTATCGTCCTGGTGAAAGACCACCATTCAGAATTGAAACGTTGCTTGAAATGGCTTTAGCCGTGTTTGGCGACCAGATCTGAATAGCCAGGTACTTCCCAACCTTCCCCTTCCCCATCTCTTTCCCCTCTCCGCTACCTTTAGCCGCACAACATCCCCCTATCGGGGATCCCATAGTCTCACTGGCTCTAGACGGTTGGGAGCAATTGAGACTCTCGTGTGGTATTCACGTAAAAAAAAAAGTAGAAACTAGACATGGTACATTTATTCAATTTATTTTATACCTATTGTTAGTATTAAGTAAAAAAATGTTAATTTAAAAAAAAAAAAAAAAATTATTTATGTATATATATTTTTTTGTTGTTGTTGAACATTTTTTTCAGTGATCATTTATATGTGCCCCAACGCACTTAAAATGTTGACTGGCATTCGGCGAGTCTACTTTGTCTCAAAAAAGTGTTTATAAGTGGTACAAGCGCTTTACAAAAGGTCGAGAAGATGTTGATGACGATGAGCGTCCTAGGGTTGTGGAAAAACAAATCATGGATTTTATTCTTTGATCCATTTTTTCAAAAGTAAAAAATCGAAGAACACACAAAAACGCGACTAACCTTTCCAGTTGTCAAAAACAAACCACTAATCCAAAATGGCTGATAATGCTAACATATGATAAACATATGTGTACCAACATGACAAAAACAAAATCGATAATCGAATGTCACAGCCCGCGAAAATTAAAAATTCACCTTTTCTTTTGAACAGGCCATTTATATTCACCATATTTTGCAGGAGCCTCTTTGGACCGGAGGTGCGGCAAGCTGATCGAGTCCAAGGCCAAGGTGCTGTACGAGCAGATGCCGGTGATCTACATCTACGCCATCAACACCACGGCCGGCAAGGACCCCAAGCTGTACGAGTGCCCCATCTACCGGAAGCCGCAGCGCACCGACCAGAAGTACGTGGGCTCCATCGACTTCGAGACGGAGCAGAACCCGCGCCACTGGGCGCTGCGCGGCGTGGCGCTACTCTGCGATATCAAATAAGCCACGAGCGAGTACTTTTATGAAATATATCACATTGTTCAACGACTCAATAAAACTTTGTTGAAACAATAATTTTTTTTTTTTTTATGTATAATTTTTTTAATTAATTTATTTTTTATTATTTTTTGTATTATTTATCAAACATAATAATAGATAATACAAAACAGAGATAATACATTATATTTCAAAGTGCTATACTAAAACATATTTTTTATATCTAACTTTTCATCTATCGGATATTTTCCGATATCCGGAAAGAATGCAAAGCTGATTTAAGCGTAATGAATAGGATCATGAAAGGGACGCTTAGATGGTTTGGGCATGTAGAGCGAAGGAACGAAGAAAGGAGTGTGAAAAGAATATATAATATAAAATTAGATTCACTTACTTACAGTATCAGTTCACCTGTTTATACAAACACTTAAGTGGAAACCTGTAAATAGTCATATTAATACTACATAAATAATATTTTACCTAGTATGTATGTAAACTGTTGGTCTCCCGAACAAATAAAATTTAAAAAATATATAAATGTAATACGAAAGTTAATGGAAGAAGAAGTCGGAGACGCCCGACCAAGACATGGCACGATCAAGTAAATCAAATACCTGTGACTTGTGACACGTGACGAATCAGAATAATAGAAGAATATGTAGGAGACAATGTATCAATGAGAACGAAGCAAGGAGTGTGTGCCAAGACAGAGTTGTATGACGGTCCGTCCTTTCTGCCTACCCCTGCGGAGAAAAGGCGTGACGGTTAGTTAGTTAGTTAAATTTTCATTATAGAGGTGTACCCTCATAAAGAAGCTAAATGAAAGACAAACATTTACAGGTTACGAATAACTTAACAGTAATTGTTTTCCTCCTACTATAAAAAGCGGAAAATATTGCTTATGCAATGATGGAATAGTGGAAGAGTTAAGCTAGCTGAAAATTGAACCCGCGACGTCTTGGAGCGAAGCTGAAGATTCGGATCACTCGATTACTAACCTAACCTAACCTAACAATAATTGTTTTCCTCCCACTATATAAGTGAAAAATATTGCTTATGCAATGATTGAATAGTGGAAGCGTAAGGCTAGCTGAAAATTGAACCCGCGACGTCTTGGAGCGAAGCTGAAGATTTGGATCACTCGATTACTAACCGACATTTGGTGACCAACAAATCGACGATCATCGCCATTTTATCAAATAACATAGATCGAGAATTCTAAATTCATTGCAAAGATAAATGACTGCGTACATTTCGTTAGAGCTAATGTTGACTCATCTCATTTTACCTTTTACACTCATTTGCAGAATTTATTTTTAGAAAGTCCACTTCTTAACATATATTAAAATAGCTTATCAGTGGGAAACAAGTAGCAATATTATATGGGTTAAACAAATTAGATTAATATATTTAACTACAGAAGTTTCTAATAGAATTTATAAACATAGTTTATAAAAATACGTAAATAAGAGAAAATACTTAAATAATATAATATGTGATGTAAACCGATTCCACATCTCAAAGGCGTCGATTATTTCCGTCTCAGTTTATGCATCGTATTTCCGTTCTATAGGAAAACTGCGAAATGAGCTGTAAAGCGCAATTCACAAAATACATATTTTTAGATATTCGATATTCTATATTCGTAAAAAGCATTAACTTTGTGGCTTGCCATATTTATATACATATTTTTAACGCTATGTAACATTCGCCAGTTAAAATGATGACCGCATAAGAGTTGTAACCACCTGTAGCCAGTGGGTCTGTGGGATTCCTAATACGGGTATGTTGTGATACTGAAAACAGTGTAGAGGGGATTGAGATGGGTTATATATTGTCATTCCTCTTAGATCTGATAACTATTCACGACTAAAGCCGTTTCAATCAAAAATTGATTCTGAATGGTGGTGTTGGATCCGAAGCTGCGATGAACCGAACGTGTTTCCAGCTTCAGATGAATTTGGAAAATGGTGAACTGTAAACGATAAGATATACTACTTGGTGGAAGCATCTAATTGTGGCTCGTGGAAAGATTATGGAATAAAGGGACAATGGGAAACCATTCACTCACCGATGTAGTTGAAGTTCTTGAATTCTTCTTACACAGTTGCACTAACAAAACGGATCACAAAAACACTACACTTATTTTAGTCTTCTTATTAACCAAACATCGCATTTATTTTATATTATTTGGAGATCAAACAACAAACCGACGAACAAGCGAAACGAACCAGTATAAATTTATTTATTATTATGTATATGCTATTCCTTCTCTGTTGCTCTTTTTTTCATTTCGTGTTATATATGTATTTTTTGTAATTGGACTTTAGTCCGTTAATTTATTAATGAATAAATAACATGGTTTTTAATGAATTGTTTCGGTATTAAATTCGTGAAGGAAGAATTCAAGAACTTCAACTTCAACTTCATCGGTGAGGGAATGGTTTCCTATTTTTCCTTCATTCCATAATTTCGTTCCACATTCATAATTAGACAATTACATCAAGTAGTATAGTTTATCGTTTACAGTCCACTATTTTCGAAATTCATCTGAAGCTGGAAACACATTCGGTGTTTCATCGCAGCTTCGGATCCAACAGGTAGTCTTTGACCAGGGTGATTCTGAGAGTATCTAGCACTCCTTATTCTGTATACAAATTAACAGGAGTGTGAATGGAGCTCTATGTTACATTGTATTCTCTCCCTAGTATTTGTTATTGATTATGGTTAGGTTAGAAATATGTTTCCAATACATTTAGGGAAACAGGAAATTATGACGCAGTTCATACACGTTCCCAATAACTCTTCGTTATAGTTTTCTTTGCCAAACAAAGCAGTTTCTCCCTACATCAAGTATGGTTCATTTAAATATTATTGTTATTAATATACCCGGCTTTGCGTGTAGGATAACAAAACAAATAGATTTCTCGTATTATTTATGGTTTTAAAGTTTATTTTGTAGAACTCCATTTTAATTTTTTGGGTTTTTTACTTTTATTTAAACAATAATTATTATTAATTTAAATTTAAAAAAAACAGTTTTTAGTTAAAAGCTCTGCGATGTAATTATTTTTACGCGTGACAGCTGTTTCGCCTTCTGAGGGCATTATCAAACAGTTTGATAATGCCCTCAGAAGGCGAAACAGCTGTCATGTAAAATACATCGCAAGCTTTAACTAAAAACTGTTTTTAAAAATTTAAATTAATAATAATTATTGTTTAAATAAAAGTAAAAAACCTAAAAAAAAAATATTCCTATGAAACCTATTCATATTACCGCATTAGCTTTTGTTGTGGAATTTCTAATGCGCAGTTAGTTGCGATCGAGGGGCTCAAATTACTAAAAGACGGAACCTTGTAACTGTATGAACAAAGAAAACGTGTTATCATCTGTCACGTTGTGTTCATAGGTTCATAAGTAGAAAAGGATTTTTTTATTTAAGCTTTATAACATCGAGATTTTTTATTGGCTGGAGGCCCAACCTGCAACAAGAACACAAAAAACTATTTTAATGTATAGCGAATCCGCACTAGAGTCTCAACTGCTTCCAACCAAAAAAATATTCACAAAATATTTTTCTGTTAAAAATATCTATAACTAGTCCTGATACACACGTTAATAGGGACATGGTGAGTAAATCGCAAAGTTGCGTAGTCGGAATAAAATTTCAAACTTTTTTACGTGTGAGCGATAATTACCAATATTGTTTTTGCAGACATTTGCGCTAACGAATCGTGTACAGAAGACGGCTTAGCGTATTAAAACTATCAGATTCACAAATTTAATGCAAGGGCATGTAAAGAAATTAGACTACCAGAAAAGAATAAAGCCAACACACAAAATAGTTTGCTATATAAAGGGATGAACTCTTATAATGCGCTGCCGGAAACCATCAAAATTATGCCTATCAAGAAATTCAAAATAGTCTCTAAAAATTATTTAAAATGCATTTAAATTAAAATAATAAGTGGTATATAAGTTTAAATATTATAAAGTCAAAAAGAAAATGAATTAAATAGTAAACTTGAATGAACAAATTAACTAATATAAAATAAATAGAAACCATCTGGAGCCAATGAGACTATGGAATTCCCGATTGGGGTGTGTTATGAGGCTGAAGGTATTGGGGTGGAAATGAGATGGGGAAGAAATAAATTGGGAAGTACCTGTTTATTCAGTTCTGGTCATTAAACATGGCTAAGGCCATTTAACAAGAGAGTGTCTGCCACTCTGGAACGTGCGGCAAATATAGTATATATTAATTTTATACAAATCAAATGTGTTATGACACATATTAGTTAAATATAATTTATTTGCGCACGCCGGGTTTGAACCCTTGACCTCTGGATTCGTAGCTGAGTGTCTTACCACTCGACCACGGAGGCCCTCAACTAATTTGCGTTCTCAATCTGTAATATCATAATTAAAAGTTAAGGTGAGTTTAAATTTTAAATCTAAGGTTCGTGTGACAAAAGTTTTAACACACCAGCCTAAGTCTTGGACATAACATTTTTTATCCAAAAAATCGTGTGTCATATTATACTGTATACAAATACCGAACGAATATTTTATTAAATGTGAATAAGTACCGCACAAGAGTCCCAACTGCTCCCATTTGTCTGGAACCAGTGGAACTATAGCATCCCCAATTGGTGTATGTTACGAGGCTGAAGGTAGTTGGGAAGGAAAGGAGATGGGGAAAAGGTGGCTGTTGAAGTACCTGGCTATTCAGATCTGGTCACTAAACATGGCTAAAGCCACTAAAAAGTTTCGATTCTGAATTGTGATATTTTACTCTGGAACGTGTTATAAATATGCCTACAACATATTAATTCACGTGAAATAAAATGTAGTTGCGCACACTGGGATTCGAACCCGCGACCTCTGGATTCGTAGTCGAGGAACAGGAAAATAAATAAATAAATAAATAATAATAATAATAATAATAGTAATAATAATAATAATAATAATAATAATAATAATAATAATATAAAATAAAATAAAATAGTTGTTGTCCATGATAATGACGGGATGTATTAATTTGACTTGCCAAGAATTTTTACTTTTATCCAAGCATTTCAAATATAGAATAATGTTTCCTAAAATTACATATCTGTAGGCAGCTTTGTTGGGTAGGTGGGATTTAAAAAAAATAAAAAATAACATAAGTTCAAAATGTGAGAAGTTTATACTCTTACGTACACACTAAGGAAGTCATTTATACTAAGTTATAATATAAGACCAAAATGTTGTTGATAGCGTTGGGAAAAACTTTGATGTTTTGTGAATGCTTCACGAATTGCTAGTTCTTTAAAATGAACCCTTCGCAGTGAACACTTTAATTGAAGTCGAACTCGCAAAAATAGATTTGAATTTATCCGGTTATTTGTTCAGTTCTTTTTGTCGGTAGAGCTTTGAAAGTGCAAAGAACTGGAACTGGAACTGGAACTGGAACTGGTACCTCGCCGAAAAAAACGCGTACTAGTTAGAACTGGAACCGGTTCCTTGCCAAAACAAAAGTACTAGTCGGTAGATATTTGAAAACGAGAAGAACTGGAACTGGTTCCTCTCTGAAAAAAACACTTAGAACTGGACCTTAAAGTTCAACTTCACAACTAAACTGCTGCAAATTGAAGTAGTTCTTTGTAATCTAACTTCCGTTGAAGTATTTGTTCAATGAAATGCACGAACGCTAAAATGAACTACCAACTTCAATTGAAGTATTTGTTCAATGAACAATGAATGAAGTAGGAACTGCTGCCAAAAGAAACAGTTCTTTCAAAGCGGTCACAACGCTAGTTGTTGATAAGTGTGACAATATGAATACTTTAATTTTTTTATTACCCAACTTAATGAGGTTACTGTGACTAAACAGGCACTTTATGCAGTCTTATTGGAATAAATCGATCGGCATTTATTAAAGCGATCATAACTTTATATTAAAATGCCTATCACCATATTTGCCACTCACTGTTTGGACATTAAGCCTTGAACTTGATGCTCAACTTCCTCCATGAATATTTATATATTTATTATTTATATATTACCACCGCGGGAGCCCAGCACAGGTGTTCATTTTAAGTATTTTCATTTAGCTTTATGGGTAGCTAAACGTAAATAGTAATATTCAACACTAACTACATATCAATTTTGTTAATTTTTACATTAATAAGCAAAAACTGTCGTTGACAGAAGTCTAAAAAATAATCTCTCTTTGAATGGATGTGATTTTTTAGCGACTTTTCTGTGTTGGAGTTTTTTTAATTCAAATTAAAATCTCTTCTAATCGTATAAGTGGTTACAAGGCCAGATTGTGAACTCTATTTTATCTTTTTAAAAAATTAACTTATTGCAATTTTACGTTTCATTATAATATTGATAGAGTATTAAAGATCTTTAAAGAATATGAATGTGGAAAAAAAAACAGAAAAAAAAATAAAAAAGAGAAGCTAATTATTTTTCCCAACCTATACAATCTTGCGATAAATCACTTTCTACGGGTTTTTACGTCGTACACCATGAGAGAGAAAGAGACAACAAATATAATACGCCGCTTCTATGTACTGTCACGATGATCCTGGGCTCCTGTGTCACCGCGGGACTCCGCACACATTCTTAAAAACTTGACATAACCAAACGGTTTTTAAGGTTATATGCTATATTTTTGTTGATAACAATACTGTGAAATACGAATAAACAAAAACATTATGTATAAATACCCTAGCCTTAGTCTTAGTCGCGCCCAGGTCCGCCGAGTCCGGTAAAAATCATCAAAAACTGACTACACTGCCTTGAGTAGATACCACTCTATGTACTCTAAGGTTATGACCGATACTCGAATACGGGAGCTCTCGAGAGCAGCATATCTACCAAGTTATTTTAAATGTATGTACCGAGTTCGAGTCTGGATCGCGACCCTTTTATTCTGTGTTAAAATTTTTCTTTCAAAAATCTTTTTTTTTAAATAAAGGTGGGTTACTTGTAAAATCATATGAGTTCTTTTGAGTAGTTTCAAAATCAAAACGATTAAAGAAATCATAAATTACACATAAATTGCCCTACGCAAAATTGACAGCCGATAATGGCAAATATTTTGATGAATTGCATTTCGGAAAAGTAGGATTTAGTATTGACTATAATATTATAGTATTGATTATAGTATTGTAGTATTGATTATAGTATTATGGTATTGATTATAGTATTGATTATAGTATTGATTATAGTATTGATTATAGTATTGATTATAGTATTGATTTTAGTATTGATTATAGTATTGATTTTTTTTGTAATTTGATCTTAGAAGGTTATTTCGAAGTTACCTAGTTATTGATGGAAAAGACGCAGCTCGTTAGATTGAATTATTCTATTACATAAGAAGTAACAGAGAGAAAAAAAAAATCGTATCATTTTCATGACGCCAGAGCTCCCCGTTCGAGAGTTTTTGCTGTTTTATAAATAAACTAGTAAACAGAAACATCCGTCGCCTTAGTCAAGATACATGTAGTTATAGACAAAAAAAATGTTTACCAGAAAACAAAGTAATCAGCCACTAACACTCACGAATTCATTGAATTTCTATAAATGTTTCTCAGCAATGGAAGGTTTAGCATACATATTATTATTTATTAAAAAAAACACGTGTCGAAGTTAACTCCAACCCACACAAATGAAGAATGTTTAACACACAAAAACATCATAATAACAACATAAACCATAATCACTAGACATTTCACTGCAAGGGTGAGCTGAGAGAATAGAATGCCACATAACTCTTTCTTGGCGTACATTTAATCTTTGCTTCATTCACATTGATAAATCACCTGAAAATTCACCTGATTCATCACTTATCACCTATGATTTGTATACTTTACCAAGATTTAAATATATATATATATATATATATATATATATATATATATATATATATATATATATATATATATATATATATATATATATATATATACGTGTATAATAACCTTATGTGCTTCATTCTACTATTGTGAAATATATATATATATTTTTTTACTTGATGTGTGAAAAAATAATTTGCATTCATCTAAATAAAAATACAAAAACAAACTTGATTGAACTTAGTGAATTTATATAGCGCAGTTTTGTGATAGTTCACCGCAAGTGCGCTGTGCACTAAATTACCTAACCTAATATAACAACGATAAAATAAAATGCAAACAGATATGGATGCAAATTAAAACTATCTAAAATTATGATCATAAATTTTAAAAAAATGTTCAGATATGAGCATAACAGAGAATATGTACATCAAAAGATTAAAAAAAGTAAAGTGTGTAAAAAACTTAAATATGAAAAAAATGGTTAAAGCAGAGAAAAATAAATAGTGTTGAAAACCGTTAACGTGTTGGTACTTCAAAACATCAATATAACGACGCTGGAAAGGCAAAAGGGCTTATGCTACACTTTGGTAAAAAATATGTTAATTATGCAATTGTGATCAGTTTTTTTTCTGCATCGAAAGCTATGACCCTCGTTTGATTCAGAAGACTTTTGTAGCCCTTCAGCCATCTACAATATATGTACCATTTGGGAGAAGGCTTGACTCAAACGACACAAGTTTAGGACGTTTTTTAGCTTAATTTTTCTTCACATAACTCAATGTGGACATTGAGTTAACTGAGCTAATTCTTTTTCAAAATCCAACCAGGCACTGAAGATTTACAAATTTTATTGTAAAACACAATAAAAACTTTTAAGTGCACTGGTGTAAACTTCCCAAAATGGCGCTTCAGCCCTTTTGTCTTTCTGGCGACGATGGGAGTATTGTAAGGTAACGATTCTAAAAATGCAAACAGTGTGAATACAATACCAACAGAATATTGGAAGTATCTTAGAGTACATTGAGTGGTACCTATCCAAGGCAGTGTAGTCAGTTTTTGATGATTTTCGCCGGACTCATCAGACTTGGGCGTGGTTAGGACTAGGGTTAGAGTATTTATACATCCATTCATGGCACATGTCGACATAATGTTTTTGTTTATTCGTATAACCACCTTTTCACAGTATTGTCATCAACAAAAATATAGCATATAACCCTAAAAACCGTTTAGTTGTGTCGAGTTTCGTCGCATATGAAAGCACGTGGGCGGAGTTCCGGAGACGTGGGAGACCAAGATTATACTTACAGTATATAAAAGCGGTGTCTTCTTTTTGTTGTCTCTTTCTCTCTCATGGTGTACGACGTAAAAACCCGGAGAAAGTGATTTATCGCAAGTTTGTATAGGTCGGGTAAAAAGAATTGCCTCTCTCTCGACACATTGTTTCTCCAAGGAAAGTATCTACCATCCTTGAGTGTATCTTGTGTCTCCGCAGGGGTGGGCAGAGATTACAAGCCGCCTGATACGCGGCCTTCGCGCAGTCACGCGCCCATTTCGTCGCGCCTCATGTCGGCCGGCAATATCATATAACACAGGGGTGGTCAAAGCGTCGACCGCATAAAGCCTGATTCACACCAACGTCCGGTTCCGCTCAGTGCCGATATTGTTCCGCAAGATAACTTATTGATATGGCATGAATATCAATCCGTTATGTGCCAAGACAAATTTGTGGGCAGTATATCCTTCTGCCCACCCTTGTGATATTTAACTACTTATTTGGTTAAATAATTATTTTGAAGTGTAAAAATACTAACATCGCAGATTTTTTTTATCAAAAACTATTTTTTTTCACTAAATAATATTTTTAATAATTAATAAAAATATTATTTAGTGATAAAAAAATTATTTAGCCATTCTTTGCGCCCGCATTCGCTAGTGTTCCAGCATAGAACGCGAGCTGGACAACCACATACTTGTATTGTATTATTTATTCTATTTTTTTTATTTGTGTAGAGAAATCATTGATGTCTGTTATTAAAACAATTGGATATTGAGTAGGATTCGGTAATATATTTGTCTATTTAAAATTTGAATTTAAAATAGATTTTTTTAATGTTCCAGTAAGTCTAACCGGCTGAAACTTCCTGACTTCTCCATAATAGTGAAAATGAACACTTAAACATAAACGTTTGATATGTTGAGGTGGTGTAGCGGAAAACGCTTAAGTAAATATATATATATATATATATATATATATATATATATATATATATATATTTGTAAAAATCAGCTAAATTTTAAGTTATGATATGGTGATTGTGTCCTGCCAGAAGTGACCTGCCGTATGTTGCTGTATATTTATATACACTAGGAATTAATATTAAGTAGAAATTAAAATTTGTACAGCGCCCTTGAGGTGATTTTTCACAAAAACGGCGCCATACAAATTATCCAAATATTATTATTATTACACCTCGTGATGACTGAAAGGGTATCCGGGTACCCTCGTGTGTTTTATATGAAATATGAAGCTTGTCCATATTTTTTAATCATTTTATCTTATTTTAAATGATAAATATGATGTTCTGTTGTTTTCAAAGTACATCACCTGTATCTTTAATACTATTTTTAATCACCTACAAACACCAAGAAAAGATGGTACTGGGTAAAATTCCCATCCACTTCCCCAAGTCTTGAACTATGCCGAAAAGTATTACGTAAAAAAAAGTGGTCCAGCAAATTATATACTGTAAAAGAAACCTTCATATCAATTTTTAAAAATAAGGTGTAGTTTTCATCAGTTACATAAGGGTTAAATCACTATTTTTCTTATGATCGCTTAACACATACGATGTTAGTAGACCGCCGCCAATAATTTAAAAGGCAGGTCGCCCGTAGTGATCAAAAGCTTGGCAGCCCCTGCCACAACATAACTTCGCGTACATTTCTGCCATATCCTCGTTTATCTCTCGGGCGGGTTGTTATCAAATGTAACCCATTTGAAGAAACCAAATAACTCTGGCCCTGAACGGTTGCCAGTAGTTTGCAGCTGTGCCCCATGGAGATAGTGCAGATTAAACCAGCAAGTAGAGGAACATACCACAATATAGTGTGTACCCTGCGAGTCGTGCGTAATGAAAAACAATGTTAGGTAAACAGAACGTTTCTTGGAAATTTATTATTTTTTAAAACTTTAATTACCTTTTTTTAAATATCAAACTTATGATTATACAACGACACTTGATAGTCTCCTCAATCGAGTTCCTCCCCCCCCTTCCCCTATTCCTAAGCACCTCTGTGTAATATTTCACAAAAAATGAGATATAATAAATAATAGCCAAGTACCTAACCTAACTTATTTAAAAAATAAAAATAAATTTTACTCTAACTAACTACTAACTAACCATAATGCCGTTTCCCCGCAGGGATGGGCGGAGAAGACGGACCGCCATATTACTCTGTCTTGGCACACACCTCTTGCTTCATTTACATTCATACATCGTCTCGCACATACTCTTCTGTTATTCTGACTCTTCACATGACCCTTATATTAGAAAGCAATCACTTGGTGGTTTGACATGTTTAATGAAAATGTAAAAATATATTTAAATAAGACAACAAATTATGTTTGAAATTTTATGACCGACTGATTTCGATAAGCCTAAGCATCATCAGGGTACAAAATTAAACTGACCCTCATGATGCTTAGGCTAAGCGAAAACGATCGGCCATTAAATTAAAATTAAATCTGTGGTCTCATACAAAGTTGTTATTTAATTTTCACTAATAATATGTTACGCTATAAAATATCTCACCCGTATTTTGCTTACCCTTAGGTGATATTTCACTAAAAAACAAGCTATAAAAATAGTGTCTTAAAAAGTTAATTTTTCAAAAAAGCATTTTAAATTTTTAAATGAGATTTTTTTTACCCCATTAGTTTCATCGTACTTTATTTCTATTTAGTGATATTTTACAAAAAATAAATTATATTTAATATAAATAAGTTGGTACTACTTTCTATTAAATATATTTTATAATTTATTGTCCCGAAGGAGTTATTTGTGTAAATAAACACAGGAATTTAATAATACTCCTATTATTTCATCGTTGAAGTAACAATATATGGAGGGATAGCTAATTTGTTTTACCCAACCCATCCGAAATTGTAATAAATCACTTTTTCCGAGTATTTACATCGTAAACCATGAGAGAGAAAGATACAACAAATTTCTTGGACCGCTTCTATATACTGTCGGAATGATCTTAAGCTGGCTATTTTCGCTGGTTAACGGCGGGACTCCGCCCACATTTTTTATTTTGCCACTAAACTTGACACAACTAAACGGTTTTTAAGGTTAGATGCTATATTATTGTTGATAAAAATACTGTGAAAAGGTGGCTATACGAATACACAAAAACATTATGTCGATATGTGATATGAATGGATGTATAAATACTGTAGCCTTAGTCTTAGCCACGCCCATTTGCGCCGAGTCATGTTAAAATCATCAAAAACAAGTCCAAAACTGACTTCACTGCCTTGGTTTGGGCTACCTCTTGTATACTCTAAGATTTCATCCATCTTTCAGGGATCAACATTTCCGATCTATTTAATACATTATATACCATAATAGAGTTATACAAAAATAAGCCAAACGTAAACAATGTATACACACAAGTGTGTCGAGGGTAAGCTTCAATACAAGTGAGAATATATTATGGCCCAGTCAACATCAGCTTCTAACTAGGCAGATGCCTGTTCTAAGAAACTTATCATGCCGTGACAAAATTTTAGTTCACTAACTGAACAATAACAAAAAAGAAGAAAAGAGAAAAAAAAAATAAATAACAACGAAGATAAAAATGTAAAAGGGAAGTTAGTAAAAATGTTAAGATATTCCGAAAAAATAAATAATAGAGATGTAAAGGTTACCTAATCGGTAGGTAATGCAATGAAGTTACACTTACGCATTGTACTCGTTAAAAAATGACAGTTTACATTTTTTAACAGTTATTTTGAATCTGTCGTAATTCTAGTTTATTTGAAACAGACCACAGTTTTTTTTAAACCCTACCTTTACTGGCTTTGAATTAAGCGAAGGTGTGAAGAGGGCTGAGAAACAATTAAAGTTCTGCTTGTAAATCAGTAGTGCTTAACACGATATAATATTACATTTAAAACTACAATAAGTCTTGTATAATTAAGAAGGTATTGCATTGCACTACTCCTGCATACCTTCTGGAATAAAATGTTATTGTTATTATTATATACTAGTTTATAAAAAAAATACGTAATGAATTAATTCTCAATAATTGTAGGATTGTTGCGAGGTAAAATGCATGTATATTTGAATCGAATCCACTGTCACTAATTGTAGGATTTAGTGCCATGCAATTTTACCTAGTGTCAATGTATCTTATTTAGAAAAATCATGTATTAATAGAATTTTGTGGTAAATGTATGTTGTATGATCTAGCATTGTGTAACAAATATCAACATATATTATTATGAATTATTCTACTTGGCAAAATTTATCACAATGCTAAAAAACCGTATGTATGTATTATTTTTAGAATTGTATCGTTTACGTATTTTTAATGTTTATTAGAACTTTTAAAAATTTTAATTTCGTATACATGTATGTACATATCGTCGCCGGAAAGGCAAAAGGGCTGAAGCGCCATTTTAGAAAGTTTACACCAGAGCACTTTAAAGTTTTTTTTTTACAATAAAATTCATGTCTTCAGTACCTGGGTTTGATTTTGAAGAAAAAAAAAGTTACCTGAAGCGACAAAAGGCTAAAAAAAGTCCCTAACTTGTGTCGCTTGAATCAAGCCTTCTCCCAAATTGTAAATATATTTTAGATGGCCGAAGAGCCACAAAAGTCTTCAGAATCAAACGAGAGTCAGAGCTTTCGATGGGCAAAAAAGAACTGAGCAAAACTTCATATTTGACTCATTTTTGACCAAATTGTTGTTTAAGCCCCTTTGCCTTCCCAGCGACGATATTATATATTATTCTACACGGAAAAATGTATCACCATCACGTTGGTACATTTTGTGTATATTTAAGTAGTATGTTTCTATTACTTTTTGTTAGAATTCTACCGTTGACTTTGTTGTTTTTGTTTATAAAAATACTCTATACCTATTCGTTTACATGTTTTCAATGTTTCTAAGAACATTTTTTTTTTTTAAATCCGTATATATATAAGGATATGAACATATATTTTGCTTTTGTATTATCTATATTTATTTGCACTCACTGTCACCTACCTCAGAACAGGTTCTAATGACCTAGTGAGGTAGGTAATGTTAAAAAATAAAAAGCTGTATTATCCTTCATATTTTTTATGATACCTTTAAGTTATAGAATCGTTTACTTATAATACTTGAATATTATTAATGTTTTAAGTATCAACATATTAACTGTCCTCAATCTAATTTCCTTTTCTTTGATTTGACAAACAATATGTTAATATGAATTCATACGTTTCATCTGAATTTTTATACCCTTAGCTTCTGGTAAATTGATTTTTTAATCTGTTGATGTACACGTGCACTGTTATACCCATATCTGAACCTTTTTCCCTCGTGATTTATGATAACGATCATGATTTTAGATGGTTTTAATTTGAATACATATTATATTTTATTTTCTCTTTGTTAGTTAGCCTTATTAGCATAATTAATTTAGTATGAAGCGCACTTGAGATTATCATGAAACTGCGCTAAATAAGTTCACTGTTATTATTATTATTAAGTTCAAAACCATTCTTGGCGATTACGCTGCTGTCACTCAGTAGAATGTGAGTGAGTGCGATTGCGGGCAGGTACACAGGTACATGCCACTCAGAGCCAGACAGATGTGTGGAGCTGACGTATGGCGAGATTAAATATCCGAGTTTGAGGTCGATTCCTCGCGCAGTTGTTTAACTGTAACGGGCTCAAGGCCTTCAATTATTGTCTCGCTGTTCAATGCATCATCCTTTAAAAATCTGCCTCGTATTTCATTGTTGAATAGTACGCTCTATATTGTGGCTCTGCGAAAGAATTTCGACCTGTTCTGCTGTTCTAGCCTTGCACTGGGACACAGTTACATTACATTTATAAATTAACGGACTAAAGTCCAATTACAAAAATACATAATAAACACGAAATAGAAAAAAGAGTAACAGAGAAGGAATAGCGTATACACTAAAATAAATGAAGCGATGAACAAAAATAAGGCAAAATAAACATAAGAGAGAACATTCAAGCCATGGTCTGGTCAAAGTTTTGGTAGAGTCTTAAAGAATGACGAAAATCATTTAGACTGCTACCAAAAATTTCAAGACCATGGCTTGAGTTAACAAATCTTGACGTTCTGGACATTGGAGAATTATACCCATAATTAGTATGGTGATGATTGAGGAACAGCAATTCATTGTTTCTGGGTCTGCGGCAAGGAATGTTGAACTGGATGAGTTGCAACAGAGAAGGTGAGTCAATAAAACAATTAATGATTTTGTAAATGAAAATTAAATCGAAGTCTTTCCTGCGCTTTTCTAATGAAGACATATTCAATAATTGTTCAATTTCATCATTTGAATAATCACCTCTTTCTCGCCCTCATCTCCATGCAATACCGCGTAAGAAGCGATGTTGTACGGATTCAATATGATTAATATGAACGGTATAGTACACAGTTCCTGTTATCGATTGATACGCAGACCCTCTTGCGACATATTATAACCTGCCGCTGATAGCTCCGTTGTAAAATCTCCCCCTTTATCACTTGTTTCGTTTATTAAATCGTTTATTTTTGTGCGCAACCTCTTACTCCTAAACAATATCTATAAAACGTAACCTCCAGGTGATAAGTTGGTTGTTCTTACATTAATTTAATTTCATATTTTCTTTCTTTTCTTCGTTTTCCTTTTCCGTTTTTATTACTTTTTATTTTGATTAATATTTACATTTAATATTATATCATTTATGTACACTACGTTTGTCTCGACACAGGAATCTCCCAGTGAGACAGTCATGGACCAAACCCAAGTTTTATATTTCAGCAAGATAAATAACTAACTAACTAACCATCACGCCGTTTCCCCACAGGCGTAGGCAGAGAGGACGGACCGCCATAAAACTCTGTCTTGTTCCAGTTCCATGCCTCACTGCCATACATCAGGGTTGGTATAAGCACTCCATTGTGGACTCCTAGCTTCGCTTCTTTGGACAATTTCTTATTTGCTCCAACAGCGTTCAGTCCTCCATTAATGGGTTTCCTGCATTCACCCTTCTTTCAATATCATATCAGCGTTTCCGTCTCTCTTGTAAACATACTTCCCTAAATACACGACTCATCCACTTGCTCCAAGTATTCATCATTCACAACTATATTGCACGCTGTTCTCGTACTCTTTTTTTCAAACACCATCACTTTGGACCTACTTACATTCATCATCAACTCATTTTGCATACATACTTGGTTTATCCTAGACACGAGATGTTGATGTCACATCCTTCGGACAAAAGCATTACAGATATACCAGGCTATTAAACTTTATAATTCTTCCTACAAAATCAAACATCTTTACTTGCACAATACAATAAACAGGTTTGAGACAATTTAAAATCCTCCTAATTTTAATTATACACTATTATAATAATAGTGCTACTAGGAAATTATTTATTGGTAATTTTTATCTTAAAAGTGGCTTTATTTTATTTTATTTTTATCTTGTTTTACTTTATTTATTTTTCTTTTGTTTTTCTTTTATATTTTAAATTGTTTTATTTTATTTTATCTTGTTTTATCTTATTATTTTCTTTTAGATTTTCTTTTATATTTTTAAATTGTTTTTAACATGCAATTCGAAAAATGTCCTCCACATCACAGGTGAACTCTTAGCGTGGAGGACAATGTGTATGTACTTTTTTTGTAAATAAACATGAAGTTAAGAAATAAAAAAAATAAAAAAATAAAAAAAAAAAAATGTTGTAATACCAATAAATA
Organism: Drusus annulatus; assembly: GCA_022651775.1. Classification (NCBI taxonomy): domain Eukaryota; kingdom Metazoa; phylum Arthropoda; class Insecta; order Trichoptera; family Limnephilidae; genus Drusus; species Drusus annulatus. The sequence continues at coordinate 22,278 of JAGWCC010001204.1, read as the reverse complement.
ATAATAAATACCATCCGAAACAAAACTCTTTTTTATTTTCGTAGAAGGCAATCACTTTGGGTTTGACATATTTAATGAAAATGAAATAATAACTTTGTATAAGACCACAGATTTTATTTTTTTTTTTGTGACCGATATATATATATATATTGTCAGGTTGTTCGTAACCCGGGAATGTTTGTCTTTCTTTCATTTTATTTTTTTATATAAGGAATCCGACGCGTTTGTCCACTCAGCTACCGGGTCATATGAGTATATATAACCACACACTGTTTATTTTTAGTTAAGTTTAATTTTGTACCCTGATGATGCTTAGTCGGTCATAAAAAAAAAAAAATCTGTGGTCTTATACCTAGTTATTTGATTTTCACTAAAACTCTTTTATTTACAGATCTGAAAATTCATTCAACTTAAATTATTACCACATTGACTCGACCATACGCGACATTAAACGAATATCCATGACCCGACTGCACCCAAACTAGATCACTGAAACTAACCTTCCATCTGCTCCCGTCCTTCTTCCCTTTATCCCATTCCCATGTTCCCTTCCACCTTCCTCTCCCCCGCAAACTTAGTTAAGCTAATAAAATAAAACTGTATATTGTCAGACTTTATTTATAATATTTATCATCAGCGGTGGTAAATTTATAATCAGTATGTTTTGTTATTCGTATTATTATATTTGTATTGATTGTTGATTGGAAGAAGAAGTCGAGGACGCCCGAGAAAGACATGGCACGATCAAATTAATCAAATACTTGAATCGGGTCATGTGAAGAGTCGGAATAACAGAAGAGTATGTATGAATGTAGATGAAGCAAGTAAGGAACAAGACAGAGTTATATGGCGGACAATATTTGAAAAACTCCTAGTGACATCTTAAGAAGCGGAAGATGTTGCTTGTGCAATGACGGAGGACTTAGCCAGCAGAGGAATTGAACGCACGACGCCCGGGTGGGAACCCGACGCGTTTGCCCACTCAGCTACCGACCGGTCGGTATATTTTGTAATGATTTACAAATGATCTAATTTTCATTTTTGGTGGCCTGTTTCAACATCCTACATAAAAAAAGTATTTCTTATAAATCGTTCTAAAAAAACATTGTTGTGATCGGACCTGATTCACTATTATATGCAATTAAATGTTAATCCTACCTCCATATTACACACATGATTTGTTTAATGGTAGTCTGCGTTCGGTGAGGCTCTTGCGGCGGTTGTTGAACTCGGATATGAAGGAAGTTTATTTGTTACAAGGTGAGGGCATTGTCGCCGCCGGCGGGTTGGCGAGTACTCTCGCCGGTGACGCGGCGGGTCACGGACTGCGCCGCCCCGGAAGGCTGCGGCTTTCAGGGCGGCGAAAATCTTTGCGGATCGGGAAACTGCTTTGTTACCAAGTCATCAATACTACTTATCGTTGAATGACTTCAGTGATAACTCTTAAACAACATGCATTTGTGAAGGTAAGAGTTTTTTTAGGTATATGTTCTATTTGTCATTACTCTTTGCTCTTTGCTCCTTTGCTCCTTTGCTCCTTTGCTCCTTTGCTCCTTTGCTCCTTTGCTCCTTTGCTCCTTTGCTCCTTTGCTTCTTTGCGGTTCGAGGAAGCACGATTTACTTGGTCATCACAGGTACACAAGTAAAAAAACAACATTATGAATATTCATCAATTAATAAATGTCCCTTACTTAAATCAATTTAGTTTTTACAAACGTTAAGTCTAATTATAATTATAATAAAAAAAAAAAACAAAAAAGCTGCAATATTTTTTAAAATCTTGACACTGACTTGACTAGCTTGCATTTTAAACTTTATTTCGCGAATACATTAGTTCTGCCTATGGCTTGCAAAAGTAAGCCGTATATAGAAAAAATCAAACATAGGATTAAAATAACTTGTATATCCTGAATTTAAATTTACATTAATGCAATCAAGTTATATTTAAAAAGTATAAAAAATACATGTTAAACGGAACGTTTTATTATTTCATTTGTTTTTGAATAACGAAAATAAAATTAGTCTGACCATGTGCTGTTTCTCTTTGGCATTTTTTTTTATATGTTATACAAGTATAAAATAAATACCACAAAAAGCTTCTATCATATATGTTTACAATAACATGGCTACGGTACACATGTTTTCCACAATATGTTTTGTGAACGAACTACTGCCTTTTTATCACCGGAAGTGAGTGCCCACGTTGTATTACGTATTTAAACTGTAAAAAAGCTTCTAGGCTCTCGACGTTCTAGAAAAAGAGTTTTTTTTTGAAAAAAATGATTACCACTGATTTTAAAACATGCACGTCACTACGCCATTGCAGGTGCAATATTATAGCCATGCGTCTTTGTCACACTATTATAATTCCATCCGGGTGACAATTTTGCCAAGACGTAACGTTTTCCTTACATATTTAAATCGAATAGTCGTGGAAAAATGTGGGAAATCGCAAACCTAGAATAGGATATTATGCGATATATCCAATAGGCTTTTCCCGATGACCTAATATACAGCTGTAAATCTGTAATAGATTTTGCTTTAAAGGTATTACAACAAGAATTTCCACGGTGAGTTGGTCAACATGTTTTTTTATTGTAAATATTTAGTTTAAAAGAAAACCGTTGTTAAGACGACAAGACGACAAGACGACAAGACGACAAGACGACAAGACGACAAGACGACAAGACGACAAGACGACAAGACGACAAGACGACAAGACGACAAGACGACAAGACGACAAGACGACAAGACGACAAGACGACAAGACGACAAGACGACAAGACGACAAGACGACAAGACGACAAGACGACAAGACGACAAGACGACAAGACGACAAGACGACAAGACGACAAGACGACAAGACGACAAGACGACAAGACGACAAGACGACAAGACGACAAGACGACAAGACGACAAGACGACAAGACGACAAGACGACAAGACGACAAGACGACAAGACGACAAGACGACAAGACGACAAGACGACAAGACGACAAGACGACAAGACGACAAGACGACAAGACGACAAGACGACAAGACGACAAGACGACAAGACGACAAGACGACAAGACGACAAGACGACAAGACGACAAGACGACAAGACGACAAGACGACAAGACGACAAGACGACAAGACGACAAGACGACAAGACGACAAGACGACAAGACGACAAGACGACAAGACGACAAGACGACAAGACGACAAGACGACAAGACGACAAGACGACAAGACGACAAGACGACAAGACGACAAGACGACAAGACGACAAGACGACAAGACGACAAGACGACAAGACGACAAGACGACGAGACGACGAGACGACGAGACGACGAGACGACGAGACGACGAGACGACGACACGACAAGACGACGAGACGACGAGACGACAAGACGACGAGACGACAAGACGACAAGACGACGAGACGACAAGTCGACGAGACAGTGAATTTTATAATCAGTATAATATTGGGCAAACCCACAAAGGGGTTTTCCTTCAACCTTTATGATTTCAGCGAAGTTATACGAGATTAAAGTAGCCCGTTGGTTCGAGTTGGTTTCCCCATCGTTTGAGGATTCCGCGAAGTTAATACGAGAAGGAAAGACGCAGACAACATAACATTTCACCCACCCATGTTTATTCCCACCTCTATTTGATTCACCCAAGTTAAATTATAATAAAGTACCTACTCAGAAAAAAAGGCAATTGCCCCAAAAGAAGTTTTCATTAATTCTTAATCGTTTAAGCGAAGTAAGAATCCCACAATAGAATTCTTTGAAAAGTGGTACGTGCCAACAAGAACATAGCGATAAAGAAACAAAACCCGACGTAAGGTTTCTTTGACACTGCCGTTACGATGGGGGTTCTAATGTCACCCCGAACGAGCGTTTTGTGCGATATCTTAGAAAAAGATTACAGACTGAAAAATTACAAATAAACTTTTTTCTATATTTTCTATATTCGTAAATATAGAAAATATACTTAAATAAACTTCTTTCTATTTACCAAAAACAAATAATCTAAGATTATGTCATGAAAATACTTTAATAAGCAAATAGGGCTAACTACGCCAGTCGCTTTCGGATTGTAGGTTTGAATTTTACTTTCATCGTAAAAACGATAAAAAAAATATTGTTAAGATATATACTTAAAACTTGATTGTTAGTTCTTACTAAATTTTCGTACATCAACACTGGTAGGTTGGTTTTTTTTTTAAATCTATGAAGTATCAAAATCCAAAATCCTGTGTTGGCGGCCTCGCGTGAAATTTTCTGGAACATGTTAAAAAAATAATACACTATAAGTTGTTGTGACGGCTTCCACATTTCCAGAAAATCTATAATGTTTTACTTTGACTTTAAGAAGGTCTCACTTGAATAGTTTTAGTAAAGTTTATTCAGCGAAGCAACTAACGGTCTCTTTCTTTGATAATAATATACATGTATGAAACGTGCAAAGGGAAACGGTTCCCACTCACAACGGTGTGACTCTCAGAGCAAAAGTATACTAGGAGAGAGCGTTAGTGTAGTCAGAAATGATGTTTTTTTCCTGACTGGGGCGTGGCTAGGGCTAGGGCATAAACAAAAATGTAGTATATAACCTATAAAACGGTGTATTATTAATACCTGACATTCTGGCGGAAATTGGATTTTATATCCCTGATAATTTCACGCGAGGCCGCCAACACAGACGTCTATTTCTTCCCAGGTGCAGAAATAAGTTACCAATGGTGATTCCCCTGGGAAGACTAACTAGGTTAATTAACTGCCTAGCAGGAAATTTGGATATTTTTCACACGAGCTACAACAAGTTCAAGCAAGAACTAGCTATTAAGTTCTAACTATATTATGTACTTCTTGAAAATATTTTTTTTACTGTTTTTAAACTTCTTTTTACCTATCTTTGTGTAAATATTATGATTAACATTTTTTTGTGTTTTTTGCAATGTTTTGGTGTAAAACTGTTTTTGCAAATATAAAATAAATAAAACCGTTGAGTTATGTCGCATAACAAAACGTAGTTGGCGGAGTAGCCGGAAACGCGGGAGACGGAGAACATGCTTACATACATAAAAGCGGCGTTATATAGTGTGTGAACTTGTCTTGTCTCTTTCTCTATCACGGTTTATGAATTAAAAACCCGGATAAAGTGATTTTTCGTAAATTTGTATAGGCTGGGTAAAAATATGTAGCTCTCTCCATATATATTCTTGCTCTGAGGTGTGACTCCATAGAGTTAGGTGCGTACCCGGTAAAGCACCTTTGTGATGTCCGGAAATAATTAACCAGCTCGTTCATCTTCCAAACTGACCTCAGACCTGGGAGCATTAATAATGGACACTGAACACTGTTCAATAAACAACACGCGACACATAACGACCTAGACAATGCATTGTTGAATATTCCATCATAGGAACATTATGTTCTGGATAATCAAATTTTATGATAAAAATTATAATATCATTTAAATCAAAAAAAATAAAAATATATATTTATAGTGAATACCGCACAAGAGTCCCACCTGCTCCCAACCGTCTAGAGCCAGTGAAACTATGGCATCCCCAAATAGGGTATGTTGTGAGGCTAAAGGTAGTGGGGAGGGGAAGGAGATGGGGAAGAGGAAGGTCGGGAAGTACCTGGCGATTCAGTTTTTTATTCATTTTATAGTAAATACCGCACAAGAGTCCCACCTGCTCCCAACTGTCTAGAGCCAGTGAGACTATGGCATCCCCAATCGGGGTATGTTGTGAGGCTGAAGGTAGTGGGGAGGGGAAGGAGATGGGGAAGAGGAAGGATGGGAAGTACCTGGCGATTCAGTTTTTTATTTATTTTATAGTAAATACCGCACAAGAGTCCCACCTGCTCCCAACTGTCTAGAGCCAGTGAGACTATGGCATCCCCAATTGGGGTATGTTGTGAGGCTGAAGGTAGTGGGGAGGGAAGGGAGATGAGGAAGAGGAAGGTGTTGAAGTACCTGGATATTCAGATCTGGTCACTAAACACGACTTAAGGCCATTTGAACAACGTTTTGGTTCCAATGGTGGTCTTTCACCAGGGCGATTCTTACACTCTGGAACGTGCCGCAAATATACATTTGTATTATTTTATATAAATGTTATGACACATATTGATTGAACAAAAGTTATTGGCGCAAGTTATTGGATTCGTAGTCGAGTGTCTTACCACTCGACCACAGAGGCCGTAAATATCGGTAAAAAATCATTCGATTTCACTCTTTGAACTATACAGTATGTGTCAATGTGTACAGGATATTTGATATGCACATTTATTTTTAATGAATGTTTTACTAAATGCTATCGCCTAAGATCTTAATATTTAAAAAACGTAGAGGAAACTGACTCTTGAGTGGTAATTATAAAACAGCTTTAAGTATGTCATACAAATGATCACACCACAACACCTGCAGATAATAGAAGGGAAAAGGTTTTTTTTATCTCAGACTGAATGTGTTACATATCCTATATTGACGGCCTCCATGGTCGAGTTGTAAGTCACTCGAATACGAATCCAAAGGTCGCGGGTTCAAACCCGGCGTTCGTCAATAACTTTTATTTAAATAACATGTGTCATAACACATTTAATTGATATAAATTAAAATATAGTATATTTGCGGCACGTTCCAGAGTGGTAGATACTCTAAGTATCTTTCTGGTGAAAGACAATCATTCAGAATCGAAACCTTGCTAGAAATGGCTTTAGCCGTGTTTGGTGACCATACCTGAGTAGCCAGATACTTCCCAACCTTCATCTTCCTCGGCTCCTTCCCCTTCCCACTACCTTCAGTCTCAAACATACCCCAATTGGGGATGCCATAGTCCCACGGGCTCTAGACGGTTGGGAGCAGTTGGAACTCTTGTGCGGTGTTCACTTTCGTAAAAAAAATAAAATAATATTAACACTCTTAAATGTCATAATAATATATGATGAAGGTGTTAAGATAATGCCTAACCTCAGATATAAATAACTTTACCACTGCCGTAAAATAGTAAACTTGACCATGAAACCACCAATTACCATTAAATTCGACCGCAAGCGATGTGGTGATGATAATGATACATATGATTCCAAATCTTATCCAAAATGGATTTGTTCAGATTAAACGCAGTCAAAATGTAAACCTGGTCACTAAACAGATCACTAATCATTAAATTCGATCACAAGCAACGCGGTAATAATACAGTCGAAGTTGGTTATTACGATCTCGGTAATAGTGAAGTCACGGCCATAATAATAATGAGCAATTACTTAATGATATGTTGGTTCGGCCTTATTTTCGCACAATCGTGTGGGGTTATAACGAGGTCGCTTCACTGATATAACGTCCAAATAATATTGTCAACTCAATGCGCCCGGGTACGAGAAAAAACCCAATTCTCGAAACAGTCAAATAATGTCATAAACAAGACAAAGTAAACCGTCCGTCCGGCACGGCGGCTGATTTCCCGCAAATCACGAGGGTTTATAATCCCCGATAGTTGTCGCTCTAAGAAACATTCCTATCCAGTACTGTGCGGACAATTTATTATTATTATTATTAGTGTAATCATAAATTAAATCATTTCTCGGTTAGTTAAGCATGATTTTCGTAATAAAAAACGTGTCCCTTTCATACCCTGGTGTAAATATCGATATTAGTAGGTAGGTACTTTTTAACCCATCTACATTTATAACGAGTAATGGCTGTAAGGAGCAAACTTGGTTGGTCTCTTCGCGCTCGTTATAACCAAGTTTGACTGTAATAATAATGATACAATCGACTCCGAACTTAATCCGACGTGGATTTGTTTTGATTTAAAGCAGGCTGTCTTCCGTTTCCGCATGCCGCCGGAAGCGGCGGGCCGCGCCGTCCCACCCGCCGCGCGACCTTCGCCCGACTGACCTCCGGCAGGCTCCGCCCCCGCCTCGCGAAGGCTCTCGCGGAACGTACTATCTTCAGTCACAGCTGTGCTCCTTGCGCGTTACTTTACTTTCAACTAGCGGGCGCGAGCTCTCGTATATAGGGCAGGTGCCACCGTCGGGGGTACTATTTTGATTGCGATCTCAACGCCACAAACTGCCAATCAAAAACATTAATAATTCAACACTTATTTTATAATTATTTAATTTGTTCAGTTTTTTTTTAATTTATTTATTCAAAGTTCGATAGAAGAAGAAGCTTCGTGTGACGGTATGCCATTTTAATAACACGCTTTTGATATAAATATATTTTACCTAACCTAACCTTAACTTAACCCATCAATTTTCCTAGAAAGCATTTGGGGAACTATAAAATAACGTAGTTACGCAGAAAGCGTTTAACCCACAATTTGCCAAAATCGAGTTTTACATGTTTTCCTAAAGATAAAAACGAGATTTCTATCTGCTGAAGACATCAAAGCTCCAAATGCAATAGATTTTTGGTAATTATTTTTGAAGAAATTTGACTTAAATTGAAGTTTAAAAATATTTGAATGAAGGGTAACTCGAGAAACACCTTTTTCATAAATACGTTGAAATGAATTACCTATTTATAATAATTATTCTCACGAAGAAAAAAATGCTTTTGTATCGTCATATTTTCAAAAGCCTTTTTCTCGGATTCATATTTTTGGGGTTGGATGCTTTCTGCATAACTACGTCCAAACAAGATTTAAAAATATATATATATGTGTAAAAAGGATAATGTATTACACATTATAGAATTTGTATCAAACATAAAAAAATAATTTCGTATCTACCTTTAAAAAAGTATAACTCGTTCATTTGGTCACCGCATTTTAAGATACACTCGGATTCTATGGAAAAAAATCAGCACACATTTTTTGGACATTTACATTATAAACTTAATATTCCTATAGAAAATATAAATTATAACTGTTTGATAAAATATCAAAATTTAATAAAGCTGTCTGACAGAAGATTGGAATCCAATTTAATTTTTATTTATAAAATCATTAATTTCATTACTGACAGTCCTGCTTAGTTGCGCTAATGCAACTAATCTCATTGCATGTACCCAAAACTCTTTTTCAATATTTCAATAATTACAAAACTATGGTGCATAAACTCTCTTATGGCACGCATATTATATTATAGCCTAGTGTTAACCAATACGCAGAAGTAGCGGATAATTTCAACAGCACTTAAATACTCGTAGCTTACAAAGAAGCTTTAAACATATATTTAAAAAAGCAGTTACTAATAAATACATTTTTTAATTTTTTATTGACACACAGTATGCTAATATTGACTATAAATTGTATTTTAATTTTTGATTGATTTATTTTGTCTAGTTATAGGTACTTGTTCCGTAAACCAATCAATAAAAAAAGAATATATTTAAAAAAATCTGGTTTAATCGATGTCGTCTCTTTGGATATTTGAAACATGTTTTAATTGCTTAATAATGCCTTCGATTAACGAATCTTAATATGAAGTAATTACAAATAAATTAAATTGATTAAGAATAATATCTACAAATAAAAGACTCAAAAACAATTAATTGCTGTTCCTCAATCATCACTCTACTAATTATGGATATAATTCTGCACTGTCCAGAAAGTCGAGACTTGTTAACTCAAGTCATGCTCTTGACAGTTTTGGTATCGGTCTAAATCTTTTTTGTCATTCTTTACGATAATAACCTTCGAAGAATACCATTTATTATGTCAAACATCATTAAAATCTGCCAAAACCTTGTTCAAGCTTTGAATTGAATGTTCTGTCAACTGTATATTTTTGTCATTGCTTCATAAAATATTATATATGTGCTGTTATTTCTCTGTTACTCTTTTTTCTCATGTCGTGTTGTGTATTTTTGTAATTGGACAATGGTCCGTTGATATAAAAATAAATAAACAAACAAGTACCCAAAGACAATGGCAACTTGTCATAAAATAACTAACTAAATAACCACACACACCGTTTCCCGGCAGGGGTAGGCAGAGAGGACGGATAGCAATACAACTCTGTCTTGGCACACACTCATTGCTTCGTTCACATTCATACATCATCTCATACATACTCTTCTGTTATGCTGACTCTTCAAATGACCCGATTTAAGTATTTGATTTACTTGATCGTTCCATGTCTTCCTCGGGCGTCCTCGACTTCTTCTTCCATTCACTTTCGCATCATATATTCAATTCACACTACTTTCTTCGTTCGTTCGCTCTACATGCCCAAACCATCTAAGCGTCCCTCTCTTGATCCTATTTATTCCGCTTACATCAACCTTGCTTTTCTTTCCGGATACCTACATTTTTGATACGGTCATACATGATTTCATCGCACATACGTCTCAGGGATCTCATTTGCCCAGCATTCAGTCTACTTTCATCTTTCTTTATAACGTGAGGAATCAAAAGACACCAATAAGTCATTTTTTACTTGCTATATTATTGAATTAGCAAGGCGACATGTAGTCAGTAATAAGATGGAGCCTAGAAATTTAGATTTTTACTACAATCTTGAGGTGATTTTTCATAAAAACGGCGCCTTACAAATTATCAAAATATTATTATTATTATTGGTATGTTAACCTTTCCGTATCTGAAAGTAAAAAACAAACGTACGATCCGAAGGGGTGACGTATTTTGATGGTCGTTGCCCCATTTGACCTTGGTTATCAAAGTGTTTTCATGACATAATTTGTTTTTTTTTTAATACTTTAATACTTAATACAGTAATCTTTATGTAAAATATCCCACAAAACTCTAATTCGGGGGTGCATTAGAACCCTTCTTCAGAACGGGAGTGATAATCACCCAAAAAGCTTTTTTTTTGTGCTGCGAAAGGAAATAAGTCAGAAAAACATTTTTGGCTTTTTGTGGTATTGAACTAGCCCAGCGATATAATATATGGCATATATTATATACAATATTAATGTATATTATGTACACAGTTAATATGCAGAAGCGCATTTACCTAGCAGCTAACTTGTGCATATTAAAACTGCCTCGGTCTGCGGTTTGCGATGTTGATCTTCAATTTATTTATGGTTTTAAAGTTTATTTTGTAGAACTCCATTTTAATTTTTAGGTTTTTTAATTTTATTTAAACAATAATTATTATTATTTTAATTTTATTAAAAAACTATTTTTAGTTAAAAGCTCTACGATGTAATTATTTTTACGCGTGACAGCTGTTTCGCCTTCTGAGGGCATTATCAAACTGTCAAAAAAAAAAAAAAGTGGATTTTCAAGTTTGACGGAATTCACCGCTTTTGTAAAGATTAACAACAAAACTAAGGTTAAAACCTCGGAGTAAGAATATCTATGGAGAGAGAGCTAATTTGTTTTACCCACTTAAACAAATTTGCGAAAAATTACTTTCTCCGGGTTTTTACGTCGTATACCGTGAGAGAGAAAGAGACAACAACATTTTGGTAATATTTCACACCGCTTCATAGTATTGTAACCATGTTCTTTGACTCGTGCGTCTCTCGGGACTCCGCCACATGCTTTGATGTGCAACTAAACTGAACATAACTCAACGGTTTTTTAGGTTATATGGTATATTTATTTTTATAAGAATACTGTAAAAAAGTGGTTATACGAATAAACAAAAACATTGTGTCGACATGTGCTATGAATGGATGTTTAAATACCGTAACCCTAGTCTTAGCCACGCTCAGGTCCAACCGAGTCAGTAAAACCTAGTAAAACCTGACTACAGATCGATCTACAGCGTTACCTCTTGTATATTATTGCTCTAAGGTTAAAACGATCTAAGTATGGCCGGCCTCAAGAACTCGATTCACTTGACGGCGACGACTTCTTGGGGATTCCCCAGTTCTTTCCCAGGACGAATGATTACCCATTTCTGCGTAAACCAGTTGTTTTGTGTCTGTTGCACATTCCGTTTTAAAATATTATTTATTATTGTAGTACAGCCTGAAATAACTAACCATCACGCCGTTTCCCCGCAGATGTATGCAGAGAGGATTTGCTACAACACAACTCTGTTTTGACACGAACCCCTCGTTTCATTCATACCTTGGAAAAACAATGTATGGAGAGAGAGCTAATTATTTTTACCCAACCTATACAAACTTGCGATAAATCACTTTCTCCGGGTTTTTACGTCGTATACCATGAGAGAGAAAGAGACAACAAAATACATACACCGCTTGTATGTACTGTAAGGACGATCTTGGTCTCTCGCGTGTCCAGGGACTCCGCCCACATTTTTTCATATGCGACTAAACTCGACATAACAAAACGGTTTTTTAGGTTATATGCTTTATTTTTCTTGACAACAATACTGTGAAAAAGTCCACATGTGCTTTGAAGGGATGTTTAAATAACCTCGCCCTAGTCCTAGCCACGCCCAGGTCTGCCGAGTCCGGTAAAAATCATCAAAAACTGACTACACTGCCTTGGATAGGTACCACTCTATCTACTCTAAGATTCATACACACTCTTCTGTTATTCAGACTCCTGACATGACCCGAAGCAAGTTTTTATTTGTTTTTTTATTTTATTTTGTTATTTTATAAAAAGCACTTCCATAAGGGGCTAAACCCCTGAACGCAGCTCAAAATAAAATGATTGTTATTATTTTTAAGTCCGTAGGGGAAGACGGGGTTATATGCAACAGGGTGAGGTTGCAACAATCGATTTAAATCTTCCGCCGAAAGTGTTTTCAGTAAAATTCTCAACTTGCACGGTTGCATCATACAATGCACATTTCGGTGTATTTTCAGTTGTTTCTGTCGAGTTTGACGGAAGAGGTTAAGCAAAGTGTGTTTCGGACCATATGGAGTGTTTTTTCGTGGAAAGGTAAATATTATCTGTTATTTTTTCAATTATATTATTTTGATAGTATAGAGCGTTGATTACTTTGGTTGGATATTGTAGTATTTTTAGAATAGTGTAGTGTTGTGTATTGTTTAACAAAGTGTGTTTTTGACCATATGAAGTGTTTTTTCGTGTAAAGGTAAATATTTTCTGTTATTTTTTTATTACATTATTTTTTATACTATAGATAATCAACATATAAATATATATATGTGTATATATATATATATATATATATACATATATATATATATATATATATATATATATATATATATATATATATATATATATATATATATATATATATATATATATTTATATATATATATATATGCTATATATATATATATATATATTATTGAGATTTGCAGAGGGATTGCATTTATGGTTGAGCTATCAAATCCTACAATATTCAACTTATATATATATATATATATATATATATATATATATATATATATATATATATATATATATATATATATATATATAGGGTCCGCCAAATAACTTTTTTTTTTCAACTAGTGCTTATTTCGTGAATGGTGAAATGGTGGCTGTGTGGCACGTAGCGCCGTCCTGTTGAAACAAAATGTTGCCAATATCCTCCTCTTCAATTTTTGTGAACAAAATTCGTTCAACATAAGCCCGATAACGATCGCCATTGACTGTAACGGCCACTCCTTGCTCATTTTCAAAGAAAAAATGGCCCAATTATGCCTCTGGACCAAAATCCGCACCAAACAGTGACTCGTTTTTGGGTGTAAATGGCTTTTCAATATATGCGTGGGTTTTCTGTGCCCCAAATACGACAATTTTGCTTGTTTACATACCCGCCAAGATCAAAATGAGCTTCATCCGAAAAAGATGATTTTTTTGGCAAAATCGGCATCTTCTGTAAGTCGATCGCAGGCCTCCAGCGAAGCGAAAACGCATTGGATGGTCAGTTGGCTTCAACTCCTGAACCAATTGGACTTTTGTATGGCGTCATACCAAGGTCTTTATGCAAAATTCGTCTCAATGATGTCTCCGAAATGTTCAATTGTTGAGAACGACGGTGAATTGATGTTGATGGCGCTTCACGCACACTTTCTGCCACAGCATCGATATTCTCGGTGTACGCGCACTGTTTTGGCTTTTCACGCTTTGGTTTATCGATGAGGATGCCAGTTTCTTTCACTTTTTCACAAGATAACGAACATACGGAGCTGACGGTGCTTCTCTTCTTCCAAAAACCGTACGCAATTTTCGCACACATTCTGCAACATTACCATGATTTTCAAAGTAATGTCGCAATATTTCCCAGCGTTGTTCAAGCGTATACACAACCATATTCGCTCAGCGGAAGGATAAAACTAATTATCTGTCAAATCAGACATGAGCTAAGTGTTACCATTCACGAAATAAGCACTAGTTGAAAAAAAAAAAAAAAGTTGGCGGACCCTATATATATATATATATATATATATATATATATATATTGAATATTGTAGGATTTGATAATTAACCATAAATGCAATCCCTCTTAGAGTTGGAACAATTATTTAGGTTATATGTCAATTCAGTACGACGGGGTAAGTTGCAACAAACGCACAGGAGCAAATTGCAACATGCTTCAAGTAGCTCCAAAGATACTTAATAATATTTGTAAATAGTTTATTGTGACTGGTTTAGTTTTTTTTTTTGCAGAATAACAATGAAAACTTATAAACGAAAAACGGATAGAGGTATGACGCCCTTAAACGTTATGAAAATAGCAACCGATTCGGTCACCAATTGAAGTTTTTTAAAAGAGCTTATGAATATGCAACAAAATATGGTATTACGGTCTCACCATATTGTAAAGAAAACAGAAATAGTGAGACCTTACCTAAAAACATCAGCGCGACAACCAACATCAATTAGAGGGAGAAAATGCAGAAATCGCTATTCTCGCAGAAATTGCGGAGAAAATAAGTTTGTAAGATGAAAAAGATCAGATACAAGAGAGAAAAAAGAAAGCAGCCCAATCTAAAGCATCAAATATATCAAAAAAAAAGCTTAGAGACATGAGAGAAAGGTGAATCTATATTCAACATAATTAAAGCCATAGCTAAAGCTATAATCACATATGAAGAATCCCAGATGAAGAAAGTAATATTTGTCTCGTTCGTGGAAAAAAAAACAAAGATTTGTAAGATTGGGTGAAGAGTCGCGAGTGTTGTGGAAGGTAGCAACATTTAGTCTGTGTAAACAAAGCTCATTCCTTATTTGTTTGAAGTGTATATCAGACGTTTCCAACGACTCTGATTGAACGTTGCAACTCGCCCCCGAGGTTTTCCGTCTTTACACAAACGTTTAAATACATACGCTTTTCTGCCATAAAACTATTCTTACTAAATTTATTTTGTTCAATGTTCACTTGTTTTTTGCAAATGGAACAAAAATGTTTATCTTTGGAAATAAAAATTACATTTTTTAAATTTTTTTTTTTTATTATTATCAAACATAATACATAGTAGTGTTATACAAGGGTTATATCAATATATTTATATTTTTAAATCTAAACATTTCATTATAAATTATAAATTACCCTCATAAAAAAGCAATGCTTGTGTGTATGAGGGGGTGTTATTTATTTAGTTACTAATAATTTGCTGTAATGATTTTTCAAAGATATTTATTTTAGGTTTTCAGTGTAGTTTTTTAATTGTGTTTTGAATTCTTTAAGATCATCATTAATTAATCTTATTTTTTCTGGTAAACTATTAAAGAATTTTATTCCTAGATATTTATAACTTTGCTGGCCTATTGTTTTTTTACATATCGGGATTGGTAATATGCATTTTTGTCTAAGATTTTTTGTATTATTGAATGGTTCGGTTTTATTTAAAATGTCTTCTGTATATATTTGTAATGTGGCGTGGTACAAATAAAGGGTGTTTAATTTTCTGACTTTAAATTCTTTAAATAAAAGTTCTGAAGGATATAATTTTTTTTTTTAAATAACATAAATCTAAATGTTGAAAGTGTTGCATATAACCCCGTCTTCCCCTACTTTACTGTGCAGATGTTTTACGGACTTTGGACTGGGTGTCCAGTGACGTTTGTTTCAAAACAAATAAAATAGTGAGAGTAACAATCGCCTCTGTTGAGTTTCTTGGTATTTGAAAACTGATACCATAACGTTTTAAAACATTAATTGTATCAACAACCATGCATTTTTTTGACAAATCAAACACGTGCAAGTCGCACACTTTCAGTTAACTTTCGAATCTGGAGCGTCAACTACGTATGTGCCTTTCTTCGCAGTTCGGGCTACGACATATAACATTTCGTTTATCTGCTTATTCATTGTTTCGAAGTGTGTAAAAATGCTAATCTTAGCAACTCTCGCGATGTGCACGTACGACACGTTGAAGTTCTTACTAAGTGCATGCCTGCTGGCCGCAACACTTTGGGTGGTAGATCATTTAAGTAAGTGCTTCGTATCAATATGTTTGACCAAATTAGCGCTACGGTATTCCGCCACAGGGGGAGGCAGAGCTGGTGGAACACCATAGCCCTGGAGTAAGAATATACATGGAGGGTACCTTTCCAGGTCGGTTGAATTTATACTGACTCGATAGAAAGAGACAAAGATATATTAAAGGATGTGGGATAGCTTATTACTGACCGCCCATATGGAATGCAGACATTTTTAGTAAACATATTTGAACACATTAAACAAAACAATATCACTGTAAAAATGATTTATACAGTCAAAATATCACACAAAAACTAATAACAGAAGGTTTGCCTAAATTATAATGGAAGCTTTTTGTTGATTTTATGTCTTTATATCATTCAAAATGTGAAAATTCTGAAGTTCGGATAAGATATTTAAAACTATTGAAATACCGCTGAAAAGTAATGTTGTATAATATGTTTTGGTCTTATTTGAACATTTACGCAAAGCACATATCACCATCATGTTTGATTTATTTGGATAACCACTGCAAGTTTTTCAATCAACACAAATATATTAAATAACCTCAAAATCCGTTGACGTAAGTTATACGACTCGATGACGTGAAGTTAGCGCAGACGGAGAACATTCTTACATATTTAGAAGTGTTGCAATATTATGTGACGACTTTTCTTGTCTCTTTCTCTCTCATGGTATACGAAAAAAACCCGGAGAAAGTGATTTATCGCAAATTTGTATTGGTTGGGTAAAAAATATTTAGCTCTCTCTCCATATATATTCTTACTCCAAGACCACAACCAGCTAAGCTGTCTCTTTTGCGCTCATCGGATTTCTTATACACTTCAGTTTGTCTTTAACTTTACTAACAATAGGTGGCACTTAGTTCTCAAACTTGCTCCAATATTTTAAGCTATTGTATAGTCAAGGGTGATATCACTGTGTGGGTGTCCCAGTTGAAGAGAAGAAAGGGCAGACCGAGGAAGAAGTGAATGGACTGTGTTGGAAGAGGATAGGAACAGGATGGGAAGGACTGAGGACTGAAGGTGGATGGCTATGCTTTTGATGATAATGATAGTCAAGTGTGAAGGGAAACTAATCAAGATGAGTGAAAGAGGAGCAAGTGTGAATGATTTAGAGCACAGATTCTCAACCTTCTTTTGCCCACCGCCCACTTTGAGAATATTTTTTCTAGAGCGTTTGCGGTTCCAGTTACCGGTGACAACCGAGGAACCGGTTATTTATCTAGTTCTTTTTGGAACCGGTTCTTGGTGTTTTTATCAAAAAGTACTAGCAAATAGACAAAAGTTTCTCGCAAAAAAGTACTAGTCGGTAGAGATTTTAAAGTGAAAAGAACTGGATTCGCGGTCCCTCACCCAAAAAAACACGAAAAGAACGAACAAAGGAACCGGCTATTTTTTTCGACACCCCCTATTTTTTACCAACGCCCCCCAATTTTCTCTGTGTCTTCTACTGCCCCCCTGAAAGTGTTAAACGCCTACTAGGGGGCGTTATCGTCCACGTTGGGAATCTATGATTTAGAGTAATGGATCACTCTATCGTTGATAGACTAGAATAGAAAGCAAATCTATCTCGCAGGAAAGCTGATGAGGGTTTTAGGCATACTGTCGATCTATTTATTAGAATTAAATACATTGTTATTAACAAAACCATTTTATGAATCTATTCGATTGGCTTTACTTTGTACTACGTAGATAGCTTTTGATCAATTCTCAATAAAATACAATGTTTCACCCGTGAGACGAAAACGGTGCGGGTTCGCTTAAGCTTTACAAAAATGTATTCAATAAGTTTAATTCCAATCAAGTACATATATTATAGATAAATAATGATGTGTTAAATAACATGGTAAAAAAATATCCAATAATTTATGATTTAATCCAGCTATGGCAATATTATTCATATCAAACCGGATTATTTGGTTAGCATAACAGGTCCACACCAGTGTTTATAATGGACATTATTGCATCATAGACTATCCAGGCTTGGCGAAAAACGTTGGAAAAAAAAGTTTTTTCGCTTTTACCAAAAAAAATATAATTACCTTAAAGTAAAAATCAAACATACGATGCGAAGGGGGTGACGGAGTTGCCCCATTTTACCTAACTTATTAAAGCTTTTCATGACATTATCTGAGGTAAATTGTTATTGGTATTTTTTACACCAAAACCCGCGTTCGGAACGGGAGTGTTAAATTAATTAATTAATTAATTAATAATAATATTGTTAGTATAGTTAAATGAATTGTTAATGTGTTAGTTAAATGAAGTGTGAACCATAACGATTTGAAGGGTAACTGCCTACCTAAAATAAGACCTCTCGACTCCTAGGCCCCATACAGGCTAACGAGATTGATCATACATTCATTTTATTTTTTTAAATGTTTGATTGATCACGTCAGAAGTACTCAGAAGTAAGGAAAAAAATATCTTACTTCGGGCACACGGATACGCCCATAACACACTTCCTTCGGTTTATCCCCTCAGTAATTATAAACGCACAGAATCCATGTTTATTGATAGACAGCCATTCGACGTTCATTATTCTAGTATAAAAAAAAAAACGTTTTGAAAAAAATACAAAAGTATTTGTCTTGGAGAAACAATGTATGGAGAGAGACCTAATTATTTTTACCCAACCGATACGAACTTGCGATAATCACTTTCTCCGGGTTTTGACGTGGTACAGCATGAGAGAGAAAGAGACAACAAATATAATACTCTGCTTCTACGTACTGTCACAATGATCTTGGGCTCCAGGGTCACCGACATTTTTTATTATGCCACTAAACTTGACACAACTAAACGGTTTTTTTAGGTTAGATGCTATATTTTTGTTGAAATCAATACTGTGAAAAGATGGTTTTACGAGTAAACAAAAACATAATGTCGATATGTGATATGAATGGATGTACATGTATAAATACCCTAGCCTTGGTCTTAGCCACCGCAGGTCCGCCGGGTCCGGTAAAAATCATCAAAAACTGACTACACGGTCTTGGATTGATATATACTCTATATACTCTAAGGTATTTGTAAATAAAAACCATCTCATGAAAGTATCATTATTGACGCCAGGTTGAAATTATATATATGTATATATTTATATACATATATAATAATTATAAATACAAATTATATATATAAAGAAATCTATATATATTTTTAAAATTATTAAATTTTCTAGTTTTCAATGCGACTATCCATTCTCATCGTCTTTTTTTATTTGTTATTATTGTAATATGAAGACTTATAGTCAGAAAATTATATTACTCTATTTAAACTTCCAGTACAATATTTCGATAGTTACCTACATAATGCACACACAGTACAAAGTGTACACTATGCACCTACAATTCGTGCTATTTTCGGTTGACGTTTTTAAATTTAACTATTTTGATATCTTGTTAGATAGCAACCCCGTTGAGTTATAAAAACTCACTCTGGGACAACGGAAATCAACATTAAATTAGTTAGTAAAGTTATAACGTAAAAAATACAGTATTAAAACTGCAGTAAAAAAGGTAGAATAATCAAATACGCATGTGTAGGTGTACATAAGACAATTAAAAAGTGATCATGTTTTTTTTTATAAAATTGTATAGCAAAACATAATTGATTTAAATATTGATAGATTGCAGGCATTATTTGTTTTTTTTTGTCAGTCCGTCTGGAACCAGTGGGACTATGGCACTCTCGATTTGGGTATGTTGTGAGGCTGGTGGTAGGGGGGGGGAGGAGATGGAAAAGATAAAGGTTGGGAGGTACCTGGCCATTCAGATCCGGTCACTAAACACGGCTAAAATAATTTTAAGCATTTCGATTCTGACTAGTGAAACAAACATCATGACATTTTTTAAGCTAGTGCATTTTCAAAAGCTCCATAGCTCACGATGGAAATCATGTTGTGGGATGAAAATAGTTGAGAGACAGAAAAAATTGTGCCGATTTCATAAAGCCAGTGCTCACCGTTCTAAAGTTTTTAGAGAGACATACAAACAGAAATTCTATTGCACAGCTAAGGTGGACATAAACGTCGTGACCACTTGTACATGATTCTGTTGTCTTTAGTGATTATTTCTTGAGCACATAATTTATTTTCCTTATTTATGACACCAATAAATAATAATGCAAATATGTTTAGATGAAGTATATTAAAATAATAGCATAGAACGTATTATGGACGGGATGAGAGAAATAAAATCAATCACACTTTTATGTATTAGACCTTTTCTTATAGACTCGCTAAATGGACAAGGTCACGGACCAGAGTCCGTTTCAGTGTCGCCACCTTGTAGTGAGAATATATGAAGAGGTACCTGTGCGAAACAGTGTAGTCAGGTCGGTTGACTTTATACTGACTCAATAGAAAGAGACAAAGATATATTAAAGGATGTTGGGTAGCCTATTAGTTACCGCCCATATGGAATTCAGACATCTTTAATAAACATATTTGAACACATTAAACAAAACAATATCAATACACTGTCAAAATGATTTATAACGTCAAAATATCACACAAACACTAATATCAGAAGGTTTGCCCAAATAATGGCAAGTGGTTTGTTTTTGACAACTGGAAAGGTTAGTAAAGCGCTTGTACCACTTATAAACACTTTTTTGAGACAAAGTAGACTCGCCAAATGCTACAGTCAACATTTTAAGTGCGTTGGATCACTTTATTCCATTTTTAACGCAAAATTTTATATATATTCTTCGAACCATTTTTTCAAAACCAAAAAATCGAAGAACACACAAAAACGTGACTAACCTTTCCAGTTGTCAAAAACAAACCACTAATCCAAAATGGCTGATAATGCTAACATTTGAAAAACGTATGTGTACCAACATAACAAAAAGAAAATCAATAATCGAATGTACACAGCCCGCGAAAATTCAAAATCATCTTTTCTTTTGAACAGGCCTCGATGGTATTCAGTAGACATTATAAACTAATTGAAATAATTATAGATTAGCTTGCACATTTCACAACGATCGCACGAGTTACGAATAACCCGACAATATTTGAAAAACTGCTACTGTCATCATAATACGCGGAAGATGTTGCATGTGCAATGATGGAGGACTAAGCCAGCAGAGGAATTGAACCCACGGCGCCCGGGTGGGAATCCGACGCGTTTGTCCATTCGGCTACCGACCGGTCAATACATTAATACATCATAAATTACCTGGTTATCATAATTATCATTAATAAAAAAACCACTGATATTCACTTTACAAATGCCGATTACGCATATTACTGCTTTTGTATCGTTATATTTTTAAAACTATTTTTTCTTTTTTTAATAATACCCAATTTTAACTTTACTACACTATATTTTTATTTAAGGCCCGACCGGTTTCATCTTACGATGGGCATCTTCAGACTGTTCTTCAGTCATTCCTTAGTACATCTATGGCATATATACTATTAGTGTCCGGAATGGACGCTTATTGAGTGTGAGAGGCCTGCATGGTCGAGTGGTAAGACGCTCGACCACGAATCCAGAGGTCACGGGTTTGAACCCGGCATGCGCAAATAAATTTAATTAAATTAATATGTGTCATAACACATTTAATTGTTATAAAATAAAATATAATATATTTGCGGCACGTTCCAGAGTGGTAGATACTCTAAGTATCGCCCTGGTGAAAGACCACCATTCAGAATTGAAACGTTGCTTGAAATGGCTTTAGCCATGTTTGGTGACTAGATCTGAGTAGCCAGGTACTTCCCAACCTTCCCCTTCCTCTTCCCACTACCTTCAGCCTCACAACATACCCCTATTGGGGATGCCATATTCTCACTGGCTCTAGACGGTTGGGTGTGGTAGAGACTCATGTGCGGTATTCACGTAAAAAAAAATTTTAAAAAATAGTGAACATCTGTGACTTTAGGTTTTGTTATATTGCTGACTGAGGCGGCTTTACAATAACATTATAAGATACTTTCAAGTAGTTTTATTACCTTCTAGGAGACGGGTTACATGGGACCTTCGGGAAAAAAAAGGGGG
>JAGWCC010001203.1:0-45820 GCA_022651775.1 Drusus annulatus | reverse complement strand
AACCATTACTCAACCCAATAATCTTTTATGCAGCCATTATCAATTCGGTGATTTTGCATTTCCCAGGCTCCCCTATAAATTATTCAGCTTGGTCTTGTAATCATCCACTTTGCACTTGCTTATGGGATGGCTATATTGTCTATGTTAATTGACTTCACGGTGCACTGGCTGCGTTTGGCTTTCTGACTGTTTAATTCTTCTGCTCTCCTGGTACTGGAATAGCTCAGAGTGGGATTTTAAATAGCAGTTAATTGTAAATGCCATTGAAAGTTATTAACTATTACATTTGAATGAAAAACATTTGTTTCGCTTACACCCAAGTTTCCTGAGGGGAGTATATTATCAATATGATACATCATGTCTTATTGTTACCTAACGGAATTTTTAAGTACATATCCCCTCGCAAGATTTACTTTAATCATAGTTTGATTGAAAGTATTTTAATGGTTTAATAGAATTAAATTGTATTTGAACATTTTTTGGTAGTTTTTGTCAAATTGTTTAATGTTTTATTGCAAACATTTTATGATATTTTTATCAAATTTAAAAATTAATATTTTAAAATCACTGATTATTTATAAAAAAATATTTACATATTGGTTTCACTTAACAATTTTTAAAAGTAGATACATATATGTACTTACTAGCTGTTACTTGTGAAAAATCACGGAATGTTACTTTACTTGCAAAAAAAAAATCTTAGTTCCCATTTTAAATATGGAATAATGTCTGTTAAATGCACTTTAGTTTGGTACTTTTAAGTTAGGTAAAATACATAAAAGGTAGCTACTTTATTAGGTAGGTAGAGATCTGTAAAGATTTTTTAAGTGATAATTTTCGGAACATATCCGTCGGTTTCATGTTTGAAAAGATTACACCCGTACTATGTACGTATGAACTTGTAAAGGAAATTAATAATAATTAAAACAGTATTCAAAAACATTTTCATTTATTGAAGTAAGTTGTAGGTACAAAAGGAGTATAATAAATAACATAATAACAAGAGTTTAAAATGAGTAGATGGGTACAATATAAATATGTAGTTACAGCACAATGAGTAGTAGTTTTACATTTAACCCTTTACCACATACTGGTCCAAATTTGGAACATAAGAATGTTATCATCATAAAAGGGCTATGTGGGCCATATATGTATTTTATTTTCAGCTAATTCTTTACTGTGAGGTTCGCTAATTAGGTAATTTCGTGAACGAGCGTGGTTGTGATTGTTCAGTATGTGAATTATTTTGTAATATTTTAGAAGTAAAAATAAATATGAAGATATTTTTTTTTTACTCCTTGGTGTGGTTGGTATACCTTAAATGCATAGTGTGACAAATTTGGGAATATTGTATTTATTCGCCAAATTGCATGTAGTGCTAAATATGGAACAAAACATTTAAAATAGATATTTTGCAGTTATAAAATTACTAATAATTTTTACATGACCCTAAATACATTTGTAAATAAAATGTATTATTTCTGGAAGGATTAAAAAATCCATGCGGTAAAGGGTTAAATTTATGTCGAAAAAATAGTTTCAATATTGGGAAAATCTTTCGACATTCAAAAGTCATTTTTTAAATCACTTCGTACGATACGTAAACATAATGCAACAAAATAGACCTGCATGAGAACATCGAATAAAACTCACAATGTCTAGTTTCGCGGAATCAAAAACAAACATTCTTCGCCGGCCGCGAACTTGCAGTGTCGTGTTTGACTTTCGCTGCCTACTACGGAAGCTACTGGGTGACTCGCCCGGCCGTGCAATCTGCGAGGTAATACGTGTTTACCGCCTATGTTTGATGTTGCCCCGGTACTTTGCGATGAAAGCTGCCAGGAAGGTAGAGGTTGAAAGGTTAAATCTATGTTTAGACGGAAATAAACGTAGGTAGACATTTATTTGCGGAAGGACGTATTTATCTGTGAAGGAAGAGACATCGCTAGTGGAGATGTTGGAGTTGCCAGCGCAGAATAAATCGTTCAACCAATGCTTAATCGGACTATCACGTTATGGTCTGAATATTCTAATTGAATTAGTTAATGTGTGTTTGATGTTACCCTGGTAGTTTCGATGAAAGCTCACAGGAAATTAGAGGTTGAGAGGTTAAATGCAAGGCTAGACGGAATAAACGTCGGTTTAATGATAAAGCGCAATTTGAGCTATTTATAAACAATATCAATATACCGCCTTTGCTCGATGTTACCCTGGTAGGTGGAAATGAAAGTATGAATGTCTAGACGGAAATAAATATGGGTTTATGATAAGGGTCCACGATATTTATAGTCAAGTTATTACAGGCCTCTGTGGTCGAGCGGTTAAGATCCTCGACTACTAATGCAGAATTTGCGGGTTCAAAATGAAGGCTCGCGCAATTAAATTTTATTGAATTTATTTAATTAAATATGTTATTTGATAATCAATTTATTTGAAATATTATAAAGTATATTTGTGACACGTTCCAGAGTGGTATATACTCTTAGTATCGCCCTGGTGATAGACCACTATTTAGAATCGAAACGTTGGCGTTGCTTGAAATGGTTTGAGCCGTGTTTGGTGACCAGATCTGAATAGCCAGGTACTTCTCCACCGTTCTATCCTCCATCTTCTTCTAGCCTCATAACACGTTCCGATTGGGGATGCCATAAAAAGTTTGAAGCAGTTAGAACTCTTGTGTGATATTCACGTCAAAAAAAAGTACCAACTCTGTGTATCTGTATATCCCATGTATGCTTGATACTACCTTGTTAGTTGAGTATAAAAGTAGTCGGAAAAGCAGAGGTTGAAGGTTTAATATGGTTAAACGAAATCAACGGGTGTACAAAAGGTGTTGTAAATATATAATTATTAACACTTAAGAAAACGGGCAAAACTAAAGCCTCTTACAAACAATTACGCCTTCAAAGAGTAACCGAATTTCGTTAAAAAGTTCAATGTTAAATGTTTTTTGATCGATTATGGAAGTAATAATAGTTATTAAATTTTCTTCGTAGTACGAGTACACGTTATTTCTTACAAATACTCATTTTTAATACCTTATCAACTATATTTGTCTTAATTAAGTTCAGTTTCGCCTATTCATTTGTACTGCCGCCTCCTCCTTGATTCTATAAACTCATCTTCAGTGTTCCCAGTACACCTTATCTACCAATAGAGTAATTACTATCATGTGCTAAACAAAAATATAAAGTTTCTAATTTTGAAACTGTCAATTCTGGCAGAACTCCATTTTAATGATTTTAATAATAATAACTTAAATACAGGTGACAACTATAGATATTATATATGTTTATTAAAAAGACCCACAAATGCATCTAACGCATCCCATGTAACCTGTCTCGCAGAAGGTAATTAAACTAACCGAATGTATTTTTGAATGTTATTGTAAAGCCGCCTGTGTCAGCAATAAAACAAAACACAAAGTCACAGATGTTCACTTGAGACTCAATAAGCGTCCATTCCGGACACTAATACTTTATATGTAATAGATTTACTTAAAATTGTACCAGTCTAAGGATGGCCGTCATATGGTGAAACCGGTCAGGTCTTAAATAAAAAATAGTGGAATAAAGTAAAAAAATTGGTAATATTAAAATCATTGAAGACATTAAGTGTGAGCGCTTCCAAAATCGTTCTAAAAGTTACATAAATTTGAGGCTGCCAGGAATTGAGCCCGGCACCCTGGGCATAACAGACCGGCAATCTTATCAATGTGCCATGGATATTGACGCTATGAAATGAAGAATGAACGGTCAATATTTCAAAGTCTGTCAATAGTAGAGCCAGCTCCTTGAGGCATCACCATGTTTGGAAATAACCGATTAAGGGAGATTTGAATGCTCACATCTAACTGTTTGACCGTTTGAGACCCAGTGTTATTTAAAATTAACACGAATTTTGTAGTTTTTCCCCGTAATTATAACCATTCAAAAAAGTCAATTTTTTTTTTCCAATACCTGGAAATTTTTTCTATACCGTCTATTTCTTTCGCTAAGTTACAATTCTTATTCCCAACACAAAAACCGTAAATATTTTGACAGCTACCAATTCGGTAGTGAAGCTCAATCTAGTATAGATTAATTTATTAATTTTGTTTTGTTATCTTTATATTTATTCAGGCTAGATTCTAAATGTATATAAAAAAAAGAACAGTTATTTTTTTTTATGTTAATTTTCCCTCACTATTAAAATAAAAATACCTTCTGAGGCCCAATGTTAATTAAAATTAACGAAAGAAAAAATCTTAAGTATGAAACAAACGTACATATATATAAAGATGAGAATGCACTTTAGGAAGTACCAACGATTCATGCAATATAAAGATTTGTTCTCTGAGACACGCTTCCGAAGTTTCCAGCTGAGAAGGAATGAGGCCCTTGCAGTAACAGAGTATAAATTATTAGTAATTTAATAGAGAGTCCGTAGGTCCAGGAACCAAACAACTACTGCCAGGGGCGACACCACGATCTACTATGTATCCACATGGCAGAACAAATGCGTTGACTCAGAACAGCATGACAGGCGGTATCGTGCTACTAAATAACATCTCTTGGGCTATTCTATTTTCAATAGAAACCCTGAAGGTTTCAAGAGCCATGCGAATGTCCTATAATTATTGTTACTGAGAATGTGTATTGTAAATGGACGAAGTCTACACAAAAAAGCCTGAAATATTTTTCTACGTGGAAACAATGACCGATTAGTAGATGAGTGGACAAACGCGTCGGTTTCCCACCTGGGCGCCGTGAGTTCAATTCTTATGCTGGCTAAGTCTTCCATCACTGCACAAGCAACATTTTCCACTTATTATGACAGCAGTAAGAGTTTTTTTAAATATTGTCTGGTTATTCGTAACCCGGAAATATTTGTTTTTCTTTAAAAAAAAACTCTAAGAAAATAAAAAGATAAGTTTGTGACTGAGACTTGAAACTTGAGACCTCTACTCCATCTGGGTGCAGCGTATTTACTTTTTCATCTCAAACAATTCATTCATCGTCATTTTTAACAATCTAATACTTCTTAAAGACTTTTAATATTTTTACATAAAAAAAATATTTTTCAAATATTTGGCATCCATCTTTATTATCGTTGGTAAAATAATATTATTTTATGTTTATTGAACATTTTTGATTTGATTCATTCCTAAATAATGAATTTACAGTTCCATAAGCAAAATTGTTCGCTTATTATGATGGCAGTAGGAGTTTTTCAAATATTGTCAGGTTATTCGTAATCCGGGGATGTTCTTGAAAAATGCCTTTCTTATTTTTTTTTTTTAAATAAACATTTAAAATAATTATGCGGATCTCAAAGGGTTAAACGAGAACCCGTTTTGTAAAACATTATTTTTAATAATCCACCATAACCTATGCATATAATTATATATCCATTACGAGCTTCGTTCCCATATTATTATGAAATATGAGTCTCCGTAACTCTTGTAGTACCACGGCTATAACAATGCGATATAATCATTTGCCAATAAAAAGGATTAAGCGTGAAGTTAGGCACAATGTACAATACTATGTTATGTTCCACACGCTGCAGCTGTGATATTCTTTGACCTTTCAACCGTCGATATGTTGTAGGTTATAAATAACAGACTATAGAAGATGCAATCGTTATTTGTCCCAGAACAACTAAAGTGTCTAACTCAGTAACAAAACCTACAATAACAATATGATATACAGTGAGCTTTCTACAATCGCTGAGTGTATTTGGTGAATGCAAGTCATGATGATCTCAATTGATGCGTGGCAAATGTTTATAATAGAAATTTCGTCATTGCGTAGTACTGCAAGATTTATTTGTAGTTTGGACTATAACTTTTCTTCAGTAGTGTAATGATTAGACATCGAAATCATGCATTCACACTCTTTTTCAGCACCCAAAACTACACACTTTTTAGGCTTTTTAGTGCAAGCAATATTACAAATGATTCATCTGTTAATTCCAAACGGGTTACTTGGAAAAATGTCTAAGGTTTCCAGTGAATACAATTCTTGAACAGTAGTCTTTTAAATTCTTTATGTAATGCATACTAGAATTTTAGGTAAACGTTCAAAAACGTTTTCAAACTTCACTTTTAAGGGATTGCACTTAACAAAATGTATTCTCCATAAATCTCAGATATTTTTCTGACTACCCATAGAAAAATTACAGATAAATTACAGTATTGCTTGTATTAGAATGCTAAAAAGTAATTATCGCATATTATTGCCGCAATTTTTTTGAAAAAAACATGAGTTGTTCAAATAGGAGATGGTCGGTATTCCTGTCCCGGTTACTCTCTCTCTCTCTCCATGATTGTCACTGGATTGTCTAATATTAATTTTATGTGGAACCGGTTATTTATGAAAACAGCTCTTTTTGGAACTTTGATCAAAAGTTTTTATTTTAGTATAGGTGGGGCCATGACCACCCCTTCCACCGCAAAAACTTAAGGCTTTTAATGGTAGGGCATATTTCGCCCTTTAATATGACATATAATCCGATGTTTAATACTAATTGATGTCATAACAACGAGAAAGCTTTTCATGATCCTCCCTCACTGTTGTTGAGAACATTCCTTCATTGTATTGTGAGAGTGCGTAAGTCATTTACAGATAACTTGAAAATCCACTTGATTTGTCCTCGCCTACACTTGGTTTGGAAATCAATGATAAAACGATTTGAAAAAATTCCATACTGCTGTTCAGAAATGCCCTTTTTCGTTCAAAAATATTCGCACTGTTCATTAATCACAAAAAATCTAATTTGTTTGTTTTTCTTTTTTTCAGTGATTGCATTTACAACAACATCGGCATCGGCTGCAAGACGATTCGTGAGTACATTTAAATAAACTAACATTCTTTAAAGATTTATGGTCATCAAATTAAATTGGATATTTGCGTGATTAGGTTAACAGGACAATACCGTCAGCAAAGATTAAACAATTTAATACTGGTTCTCAAAAATAGCATCTATTAGAATATAAGACTTCCACCTTCAATTATCAAGGTGACGTTGATATTCACATGGAAAAAAATTGAAATTAGCTAGCCATTTAAACTGAAAAACTACTTTTTATGAAAATACATTCTTTTCTATGGAAGGACTAGATCAGTCCAAAAAAAAACTGTATAAAATTTTTGCACCATGTTGTCCCTTGTAGATTTTTTCAATGCGGCCTTCGTGGTTGAGTGGTAAGACGCTGGGCTAGGAATTCACAGGTTACGGGTTCAAGCCCGGCGTGCGCAAGTATTTTTTATTTAATTGATATGTGACATAACACATTTAATTCATATAAAATAATATAAAGTATATAAGCGGCACGTTTCAGAGTGGTACATATCTGGTACAAGTATCGCCTTGGTGAAGAATTGAAACGCTGCTTGAAATGGCTTTACCCGTGTTTGGTGGCCAGATCTGAATAGACAGGTACTTCCCAACCTTCCTCTTTCCCATCTCCTTCCCCTCCCTACTACCTTCAATCTCACAACATACCCCAATTAGGGATCCCATAGTCAGTTGGGATTCGGGTGCGGTATTACTATAAAAAAACGGAACAAATAAAAGCCAAAATCACAAAAAATTGGGGATTGAAGAGTTTCATCTTCATATAGTCGATAAAATTTGTATATTATCCTTCGAGTTTCATCTCTCATAAAGAAAAATGGTTGAGTAAGTTTAAATAAAATAAAAAATATTTTTTGTACAAATGACCTTATTTTTTCTAATTGTGTTTTCCGTTAACTTCATTCCGCAAAATGCCATCCATTTATTGAATAGATCAAAGACGAGATAAAATTGCAAATTGTCCTTGATCTTACGGTCCTATCGTTAAATAATCGACAGCATATCATTATTATTTTCAAAGGTGGCTAATGCATCACTGTCAGACAAAAGGCAGACGACTTTCAATTATTGACTTTTTACCAAAATATAAGATGCATTATTCAATTATTATCCACTAAACACCTTTAATTGATTATGGGATAAATGATTAATGTTAATTGATTATTTTTTATTCGCAAAGCTACATTTTTTTTCATTCGAAGTTTATTTGGAAAAGAAATACCAATGTGAAATATTTAAACAAAACATTTTAAAATCTAAATATACTGTTTTGTTTGTACAATTGAATTAACTAACTAAATAACTGACCTTGGTATATTCTTTTAAGTATCGTCCTGGTGAAAAACAACCATTCAGTATCAAAATATTGCTTGAAATGGCTTTAGTAGTGTTTGGTGATCAGATCTGAATGGCCGAGGTACTTTCAAACCTTCCTCTTCCCATCTCCTTCCTTTCCCACTCCATTCAGCATCACGTAATACTCAAATTGTAAATGACATAGTCCCACTGCCTCCGGATAGTTCGGAATTTTGTGCGGTATTCACTATAAAAAAAAATATTTATGATAAATAATATACGAGTATAGTTTATTTGCGGCACATTTCAAAGTGGTAGATACTCCAAATTATCGCACTGGTGAAAGACCACCATTCAGAATCGAAACGTTGCTTTGAAATGTTTTTAGCCGTGTTTGGTGACCAGATATGGATAGCCAGATACTTATTACCTTCTTCTACCCAATCTCTTTCCCCTCCATACTACCGTTAGCCTTAAATACGGTTTTCATCCGAAGGGGTGGATAGAGAGGATAAAACGTTATATATATCATGGTCCTATCACACACTTTTTACTTCATTCCCATTCAGATATAGATTTTCAAATTGATCCAATGCAAGCAGTTTATTTACTTGATTGTGCCATGTCTTACTGAGACGTCCTTGACTTCTTTCTCTATCTTCTCGTGGGTCATGTACACTCTTAAACATCCTCTCACCATCCTTCCGCTCTACATGTTATAACCATGTAACCGTCTTAAAAAAAAACTGGTTTATTATGTTTACATCGGCCTTGCATTCTTTTCAGATCTCCATTCGTAATTCGGCCATACGTAGATTTCCCACACACACGCCTAGGGATTTCAGTTCTAATGCATTAGCTGTATTTTCGTCCTTGTTGAGGCAACATTAAACATTACATTATTTCACAACCATATCGAATTTCCCCATATTTTAAAATCCTTTACTTGCAACACTAGACAACATTGATTATGATATTACTATTGATTTCTCTCTATTCGTCTCCATGGGGTATTAAAAGGTGAATTTTGAATTTTCGCGGGCTGTGTTCATTCGATTATCGATTTTTTTTGTTTTGTTGGTACACATATGTTTATCATATTGTTAGCATTATCAGCCATTTTGGATTAGTGGTTTGTTTTTGACAACTGGAAAGGTTAGTCACGTTTTTGTGTGTTCATCGATTTTTTACTTTTGAAAAAAAATGGATCAAAGAATAAAATCCATGATTTGTTTTTCCACAACTCCAGGACGCTCATCGTCATTAACATCTTCTCGGCCTTCTGTAAAGCGCCTTTACCACTTATAAACACTTTTTTGAGACAAAGTAGACTCGCCGAATACCACAGTCAACATTTTAAGTGCGTTGGAGCACTTTATTCCATTTTTAACGCAAAATTTAATACACATTCTTTGATGAATTCAAAATTCACCTTTTTTTTTGAACAGGCTTCGTACGTTTTTGATCTTTGCAGTGAAATAGGGATTCTTCAGTGACTATTTTGTATGTAAAGTCATAAAGTGTGTTTTTTTCCTTCCACCTCTCGACAAAAAAGAGTTTTTCATCACTTTGGATCACTTAGGAGAATAATATATGGCAGGCAAGCAATGGAATAATAAGTCGCAATTGCCCGAGGAAGACATGGCACGACGAAGTGAATCAAATACTTGAATCAGGTTTTGTCAAAAGTCAGTATAAAAGTAGTGAGTGAATGAGCATGAATAAAGTGGGGAGTGTCTGCAAATACAGAATATTGTGGTCATACATCCTCTCTGCCTAACCCTTTTGAGAAAAATACATGTTGGTTAATTGTATAATTAGTTAGGTTAGGAATTCGAAATGTTTTTTTTTTTCACATTTTACAAATTGGCGATTTGACGCGGCCATGTTAGGTGTTGTGATGTTTATGGTTGAGTTTCTTCTTCTCATTCTGGTGCCCTCTCCTATCGTAGGCTGGCTATCATCAGATCAGTCTTTGCCCTGCAGAACACATCCCGGAAGGTTATTTAGGAGTTAACCCGGTGGTTGGTTAGTTATATGATTAGTTACGTTAGGAATTTTAAATGATTTTTTTTTTTTCACATTTTACGAATAGGTGATTTGACGCGGCTGGGTTAGGTGTTGTGATGTTTTTGGTTAAGGTTCTTCTTCATATTCTGCTACCCTCTTCTATTGGAGGCTGGCTGTTATCAGGGCAATCTTCACCCTAAAGGCTGCAGCCCGGAAGTTCATTTAGAAGTCAACCCGGTGTTTTTTTATACCTCAAAAAATGGATCTGTCGTAAACCATATCAGACGCAATTGTTGACTAATTGTATTGCATAGAGAATAATTGCGAAACACTGACACATATTATAATACAATTCTCTGAACAAAACCAATTTGGAAAGATCAGTGGTACTTACCTCATGATATTTGGTTTTCAGTTGGAGTATTTTTCAATTGTATCGTAATAGTATTTTTGGACTGCACAAAAAACGTCGATTCTTATTCGCATTCAAGAGCTAGCTTGGTTTGTGCAACAGTTAATGGTTAGACTTTTTCTTAAGACTGTTTTCAGATTTTAATATGCTGTTAAATTAATGATTTTTATCAAACCTTCCAGAAGCATCAGTGGATTAATTTGTTTCCATTACATTAACATAACTTTTCTTATCAAATAATTTCATCGTTTCAAAGTGGCACTAGATATTTTTTTCCTGTAAATAATACTTGCATAACCTTTACACTATTTACAGTGCCATTGTTGTTTAATTTCAAACCGAGCATACTTATATCTCTGGGAATGTGAATCATAGTTTTTCTAGACAATACACATGTCATGTGTGGCAAGTCAAATGCTTGCATCTCGGACAAGATCTTGTTAGTAGTGGGGAGTGGAATGAGATGGATAAGAAGAAGGTTGTAAAGTACTTGGTCACTTCTATCACTTCGACCGTCAGATCTGGTCACCAAACACGGCTAAAGCCATTTCAAGCAACGTTTCAATTCCAAATGGTGGTCTTTCACCAGGGCGATATTTAGAGTATCCAGCACTCTGGAAAATACCAGAAGGATGAATTAACAAGTTTTAGTTATGGTTAAATTTAATTTGCGTGAGAAAATATAAATTAATGCTGTAATCAATAAATGTATTTTTTAAATCCCCAAAAACCCAAGTATTCAACATTTCATTGCCGGAAAGGGAAAAAAAGCTTAAGCACCATTTTGGGAAGTTTACACCAAAGCACCATACAGTTTTTTTGTTTAAAAATACACCAGAGCACTTTAATTTGTTTTTGTTTTTACAGTAAAATTCATAAGTCTTCAGTACCTGGGTGGATTTTGAGAAACTTATGTAACTCTATGGTCTCACTGAATTACCGGAAGCGACAAAAAGCTAAAAATATCCCAAGCTTGTGTCGCTTGAGTCAAGCCTTCTCCCAAATGTTGAATATATTTTAGATGGCTGAAAGGTCACAAAAGTCTTCAGAATCAAACGAGAGTCAGAGCATTTGATGCAAAAAATAAAACTGATTAAAATTGCACATTCCACTCATTTTTGAACAAAGTGTCGCTTAAGCCTTTTTGTCTTTCCAGCGATGATATTCTAGCCTTCCTACTTTATCTCAGTCTCAGCTGTTGCATCCTTTTTACGTATCATTTTTTACACTGCATAGTTTGATTATTATTTTTTACGAATTAAATGATTGTACGAATACATGAAACAATTTTGCATAGCCTGATTTCATACACGTATAATAAAAACAGTTCTTACAGAAATTGCTTAAAATCACGTAATGTAACTTGACTTGACAAGAAAATAATATTAGTTACTTAAAATTCAAATATAGAATAATGTCTGTGAAAATACATATTATATAAGTACTTTATTAGGTAGGTAGGGATTTGAAAGATTCTTTAAAAATTTGATAATTTCCATTAAAATTAGTTCTAAATTTGAAAAGATTGTGTTCGTACAGACGTTCTTACTCACAAAGGAAATTATTTATAGTTAATCAAATAATTAATTTTAATACCAGTATCTTTCCAATCAAGATCCTTCCCAAACATGAAATCACAAGCACCATTCTACAAATTACTCAGCAATCAACGCACACTAACATCAAACCCCTTCACAAT
This sequence comes from Drusus annulatus, assembly GCA_022651775.1. Classification (NCBI taxonomy): domain Eukaryota; kingdom Metazoa; phylum Arthropoda; class Insecta; order Trichoptera; family Limnephilidae; genus Drusus; species Drusus annulatus. The sequence continues at coordinate 33,563 of JAGWCC010001203.1, read as the reverse complement.
GAAGACATCCACCAACATAACAATAAAATTCACATTCCACTTATACACACTACAAAATCTGAGAAAAAATCTTTGAAATATATTGCCTACACACTATATAACTCGCTTTCAGACGAATATAAAAACCGTCAACTTAATAAAAAAAATCGAACTAATGCCTTAAAAGAATATTTGGTAAATCATTGAAAAATGGAAAAAAACCCTTTTTTCTGAAAATTTTTCTTTTCCCGGTAGAGAAAAAACATCCTTGTTCACTGCACTTAAAGTTTTTTTTCTGTTTGTTTTTATTTATAATTTAGTTCTATTTTCTTTTGATACTAATTACCCCATTTTTTCAGGTAAATTTGTAAGTTTGATTACTCTGTATTGTATATTTGTTGTAATTCATATTTTCTTTAACTTCCCTTGTTCCAGAGTGAGTTTTTATAAATCATCGGGAGTGTTATGTATGTTAACAAGATATTAAAAAAAAAGTTAGTTTTATTAAAAAGTGGAAGCAAATACGAAAATTCAACAACCTGTACAACATTTAAAAGGCCTCTAACAGTTCAAAAGGTTTAAAAATCTTTAACTTTCCTTGCAATTTATTGCCCAAAACCTTAGCAATACCATAAATCTCAACAAAATTACCAGGCACTTGTTTCAGCCATAATTTCTATAGGTTAATCAATGGTTTAAGCCTAAACTTTAAGTATTGTTTACTCTGCACTACACAATGTACACGGTGCATGGGAAATGTGTGTCAGTTGTCCTCATAATATATTATTACCTTGCTGACGAACCGGGATAACCTTTGATTAGTCCGGTACATGGTGTACCTGTATATTTATTAAAAGGTTACCCAGTGTAATGTGGAGATTATAAATCATTAAAATAAGATGGTAACTAATAGATTTTAAATTGTATAAGTGACATTTTATAAAGGTATGCTGTTTCTTTTATGAATAGAATGAGTGGCAATCACAATCAACTTTCGCTGTCTAGTTTCAATAATAATTCATTATTGAAACAATATTAATAATTTTCAGCGAAATATAAAACCGAAGAAAATACAGAAAAAAAAAAAATATTAGCTTGCAACTGAGACTTGAACATGGAACCTCTACTCTCATTGTGAGTAACGTCTCTGCCAATTGAGCTACCCAAAATCTTTTTGAATTCTGACATTTTTATCAATCCCCCATATTCATTTGATTAATAAAACAATTGTTTTGGTTGTTTTTTAAGAAAGATAATAATTCCCAGTTTACGAATAAATATTTGAAAAACTCCTATTGCCAACATAATAAGCAGAAAATGTTGCTTGTGCGATGATGGAGGACTTAGCTAGTAGAGGAATTGAACCCACGACGCCCGGGTGGGAATCCGACGCGTTTGTCCACTCAGCTACTAACCGGTTGTAACCGGTACAATTTCTTCCGATATAGGCAGCCATCTTCGTATTGATATGCAAAGCTCTACCCGAGTTACTCCCTGGATAGAGTTCCGAGTTCAATTCTCGGTTGCAACCAATTTATTTTATTTTACGTGTCTTCCGTTTTATATATCGTTTAAAATTATTTAAACTGTTTCAATAATTAATATCGAAATAAATCATAACGCTTTAATAAGTTAATTCTTGTAAATAAAATATACTACGCAATTTATGAATAATAAACAATTCAATTGGTAGTGATATTACAAACCTAACCTCAAACTTTAATGACAAAAGAATTTTCGTCATCAATTATATCTGCATTTAAAACAACAGGTTTTATTACTCCAATGCGGTTATTTGTTCAGTGGTAAAGATATAATATATAACGAATGTAAGAAAATTTATCAACACATCAAATCAAAATAAAATTTTCGATTATGGAAACAGAAAACCTTTTAAAATTACCAAATCACTGTATAGAAAATTACCATTGGATAGCGACGAAACAAAAATAATAACTATAAAGCAGGAATCTGAACTATGAGTTCTGGCATCATGAAAATTGTATGGCTTTTGCTGTCTAGAGTTTGTAGAACTAACTATTTTTCAGTATGAACGCCTTTTTTAAAAAGTGAATACCGCACAAGAGTCTTAATTGCTACCAACAGTCTGGAGCCAGTGAGATCATGGCTTCCCCAATTGGCGTATATTGTGAGATTGAAGGTAGTGGGGTGGGGAAGGAGATGAGGAAGAGAATGTTTGAAAAGTACCTGGCTATTCAGATCTGATCATTTCAAGCAACGTTTGAATGGTGGTTTTTTCACCAGGGCGATACTTAGAGCATCTACCACTCTGGAACGTGCCGCAAATATATTACATCGTCGCTGGAAAATCTTAATGGCCACTATGGTCAAAAGTGAGTTAAATATGCAGTTTTGAACAAAAATTTTTTTTAAATTAAATGCTCTGACTCTTGATTGATTCTGAAGACATTTGTGACCCTTTAGCTATCTAAAATATATTTACCATTTTGAAAGAAGGCTTGACTCAAGCGAAACAATTTTGGGACGTTTTTTAGCTTTTTATCGCATCAGGTAACTCAGTGAGAGAATTGCGTTGCCTGAGCTAACTTTTATTTTCAAAATCCATCCAGGTACCGAAGACTTATGAATTTTATTTTAAAACAAAAAACTTTAAAGTGCTCTTGTGTAATTTTCCCAAAATGGCACCTCAGCCATTTTACCTTTCCGGCGACGATATATAATTTTATGTTAATAAAATATTAAATAACATATTGTATTGATTAAAAATTAATACTTGCCCACGCCGGGATTTGAACTTGTGACCTCTAGATTCGTAATCGAGCATCTTAACCACTCGAACACGGAGGCCGTCAGTTTCAACTATCGAAAACTATGGAATTAACAAAATCGATTTTAAAAACATAAGTCAGGAATTGATATTGTTCCATGACACGGTTTATTAAAAGCTGACGCTGTCTACAAACCTTCTGATTTCATCCGTATTGGGAAGCCTTCGTCCTTTCCTTAAACCAAACTTTTTTTCGATCTTTTTTTCATATTTTCTTCAAGTCTGTAGACAGTAGGCAATGTCTGTACAGTAGAAGTTAGATATCGTAACATTATTTATTAATTTAATTAATGAGCAAAATAACATTCACTCCCCTTTAGCTTCAAAATACCATTTAAATGTTAGAGTCAATAATTAATCTACAAATGTCATTTTAACTAGAATAAAAGATTTCAATATTTCTCAAATGATCAATAAGATTGAGGTTATGCAGAAGTTCATTGATTGCAACAATAATAATCACAAGAGATGAGCATTTAAGATACCTAACGACAAAGGTTATAAAATATAACCACTGTAAATTCTAGGTATTTCATTATTCTATGACCATATTCAGTAACCATTTGACTCAATTTCTTAGAAAAAAATAGACAAACACGATAGAACGTCATCAGTCAGTATCGGCATACTCTTTTGCTTCGTTTACATTCATACGTTTTTTAGTACATATTTGTGGTCATAAGTCTAAATACGGAAAGTGCAAAAGCGACATTTCTCGGGAGAACATTCAAGTGTACTAGTTAATTGATTTGGTTTGTTGAACTATTTATGTACAATTCACTAATTGCAGTGTGGTAGATACTCTTAGTATTGCCCTGGTGAAATATCACCATCCAGTATCGAAACGATGTTGAAATGAGTTTTGCCGTGTTTAGCGACCAAATGTGTATAGCCAGGTTCTAAATCTTCCTCTTTTTCACTATTTTCCCTCCCCATACCCTCTAGTCTCACAACACATCCCAAATTGGGAATGCCACTGATCACTTAAACATTAAATACAGAAAAATAACTAACTATTACGCCGTTTCTCACCAAGGGTAGGCAGAGTCGATGGACCGCCACACAACTCCTTGCTTCATTCTCATTCATAAATCGTCTCATACACATTTTTTTTTTCCTACGTAAACTCATGAGTTTATATTCAATAGTCACGTAAAAGCATTTTTCCACCCACATGAGGTAACAAAGTAAGGCGCATAGCGCCGTTCTATTGGTATAAGGAACAAGAGTTAGAGTTAGAGTCAGTAACTTTAAATGATTCATCACTTAATGAAAAATAAGAATCTAGAAAAAAAAACTCTTGGCATGACCCGACTCAAGTATTTGATTCACTATATACACGAATGCCGCACAAGGTTCCCAACTGACCGGAGCCATTGGGACTATGTCATCCCTGATTGGATATATTGTGACGCTGAAAGATGTGGGGAGGGGAAGCAGAGATGGAAGAGGAAAGTTGAGATGTAAGAAAGCTACAAACATCATAGTTACATTGTTGACAAAATTTTGACATTCTTATTATGAGATTACCACTTGTGCACTTATCATTTATTGAACTAAGATCACAGTAATAATATTTTCACTCGGCATTAAGAATTATAGATTCACTTGTCGTCAAACACTGCGGTCAGTTTATAGACAGACAACAGCTTTGAATTGCAATTTAAGTATACCATAAATTGCAAAGCGCACAATTGCAATAAAATCATTGAATCCTGCTGCATTTTGCAACGTGGTTTACAAACTCTTCATATTTTTGCCACTTCTAAAGTAAACACAGGCTTGGATGACCCGATTATTATTTGAAACACCCACCGAGTGTTTTACGTTTTGTGGTCACAGATTTCTCTTTCCAAAGAATTCAATATGGAATCATCTTACGTAAATGATGCATCTCAACATTGTCGCAATAGCGTACCACCTACAAGTTAGTCTGCGATCCCAAAATGACTCCTAAACGTTCGTAAAGTTGGGTAAGCATGTCACCTAAATTAGCCATTAGGCGTCGTCGATCGATACCCGTCATTTTTTTCAATATTCGTGGTCTATCTATATTAACTGAAATGCCAGTGTTTTTTTTTTAAGAACGTTTTCTTTGCAGAATAAAATTGTAAAGTGATTTGATTGTTCGGGCTCTGTATGATTTCGAATCAGTTGATGTCACAACAGTTATCAATATCTTCACATCGCTTTGCAATGCCGCTGCAAAAAGCGTGGAATGACGTCAGTTGATTATTTGAACAATCGTTACACGATAAAACTTTTGTTTTCAGAATGAACGTTTGTTATTCTACCTGAATGTATTTTTCATTGGAATTTCTTATTGTATAAGATTGACGTTAAATTCTTCTTCAATATTTTATGTAGGTAGGTGATCCAATAGTAAAGAATTTATAATTTTGATTTAATGTTAGTTTTACACGTTTCTAGGAAATGAGACAAATACTCAAATACACATAAATAATATTGGATGTTATTTATTTTATAACTAGTTGTTACACATGAAGAATCACTGGATGTAACTTAAATAGTCAAGAAAAAATATTAGTTTTTTTAATCCCCCCATTTTATATATTGAATAATGTCTGCTAAAATACATTGTGGGTAGGTACTTTATTTAATAGGTAGTTTAGAAATATGAAAAGATTATTTTTAAATTTGTTAATTTCAATTGACATCGGTTCTAAATTTTAAAAGTTCACACTCGTACGGTCGTACGTACTAACAAAGTAAATTATTTATTGTTAAAATTTGTATTTAATTGCATATTCGACACATTGTTTGTTCTTATTATTTTCATTCATTTCCACTCTTATTTGTATTCACGTATGTTCAGTATACTTCATTTCGGAATAAATAATACATTAATTTAATGGAAATGAAATAATAATTTTGGATAAGAACACATTTTTAATTTTAAATATAAAAAAAAAAAAATCAAATCAGTCAATTAATTTTCATTTAATGTGTCAAACCACACAGTGATTGCTTTCCACGAAAAAATAATTGATTTTAAAAATTCTCAATTAGTGTTTTTTATTAATACTAATTCTCCACAACGTTCCTTTCGATCGTAACATGTTGTTCCTGCAGATTAAATTAATCAATTTTGTCACTATATTATCGATTTAGATGCCTCAACTTAAGCAACTCATATTATGCTTAATTCGCTACACTGCGGTGGTTGTTTTGTGCCACTTGTACGTACCTACCTATTTTAAAAGGTTTCATTCCCATACTTAGAAAACTTATATATTATTGTGTTCCTTGTATAGACATCTAAAAAAGAAAAGTTCAAAGAAGACCCATATAAAATATATTTGTCACAGTTCAAATTGTTGTGTATTCACTTTTATTTGGGTAATATTGCGAGATTGCATGTCAAAGCAAATGTTAGTTCGTAGTTCAACTTTGACCAGACTGTTGAGGTAAGCGTAGACCAAGTATGAATTTGAGTAATGTTTCATTTTGATCCGAACATGGGAAGAACTGTTTTAGAGATTTGATCTTCAGATAAAATCGATTAAGATCCTTTAATTTCCCCAGCACGATCGGCGCTTAAATCATAACAGATACTTTAAGATAAGATCTCGAAGAGTCAGATGATTAAGATAAATGTTATTTCTCTATTCTTATCCTTGTTCCATCAATTGTTGGGTTTTCGCCTCCTTCCTGTTTTTTTATTGACTGGTTTAGCATTAATTGTATGATAATTAGAATCTCAACATTTTCGTCTTATATATATATAGCTTGAAATTAAGAGTTTGGTTCTTTTAAAAATAAAGTTCAGGTTTTTTTATGAATGTTGATAGACTTACTAAACATTAGAAAAAAATAAGCTATGGAGCTTTTGGCATCAGGCCACAGAACAAAAATATTTCAGTATTTGAATTTATGGAGGATATTTTAAAGTCTCCTGTCTCCAGAGGGCGAAAAGGGACTTTATACATTCAACTATGATGTTGAGGATACAATTGTTTGCTGGATTAAACCTTGAGCCATGTGCTTCTTGTAGTGTTGCGTAAAAGTGCTTTGAAAGAGTTGTCTTTGATCTATTTATTTATTAAATATTTAAATAATATCAATAATCTAAAATACAAATATGAAACAGAAACTAAAAAAAACAAAGATCATGTCCGAGACACGAACTCGGAACCTCTTCTCTATCCGGGAGTAACACTCTGCCAATTGAGCTATCAATACCTTATTAGAAAGCGGCATTTTTAAACGATCTTATACTTCTATTGAAAATTGTTTAATATTTCAATTATTACAATTTTAGGCTGCCATCTTTTGATAATATTCAAAGTTCTGCCCCAACACATATTGAATATCTAGATGGTGTCCTGGATAAATGTCCCTTGACCTTTCTTAGTCATGATATTTGTTATTTTTAGTTTTTGGCGTTTTCTGTTTCATATTTGTGTTTTAGGTTATTGATATTTTTTAAGTATTTAATAATAAATAAGAATTAATGCTTTAAAGTTAATTCCAATTTTAATATTTATTTATTATTTGATGTAGTTTTTATCCATTTTTTTATCTTTCCAGTCGCTCTCTCCTTATTTTTATTCAATGTTAATTGCGGTGACAGCACTTTTTTCATGATATTGGTAGAATTTCTAAGAACTAGATGTTTTAGATCCTTTCTGTTTTAATAAAATCTGAATCTTTCATGTGTAATTTAAATAAGAAGATATTTAGTTTTAAAGCCCTTTATTATTAAAAAGAATATAAATAATGAAGATGAAATAATAACTTTATAGAAGACTACAGATTTTGATTTATTTTTTATGACCAACCAGTTTTGCTAAGCATCAGGGACAAAATTAAACTAAACTAAAAATACATAGTGTGCGGTCATATATATATACATATTGAAAATACAATATAAATTAAAACAAGAGAACAGTGAGTTAACAAAAGAATAACGTTTAAAATTATAACAGAGAAACAGAGAGAAAGAGGCACATAATATGATACGAAAGAGGCTAATATATTTATTATGTTCAGTCGGACCCAGTTTTCTTCAGGAAAATACACAATAATAATCAGTATAAAATAGACCAACCTAAGTACAGAAATTTACACATGAGGTTATGAAAATAAATAGGGAGACACAATATCAGAGAGAGACAGAGCATCAGATACTTATCATAAAACTTTTATAAGTAGTTAAAACAAATTATTGTTAAAAAAATAGGAAATTCTTTTAGTGTGGTGGAATTATTAAATGCTTAAAAACAAATGTAAAAAAGTTATAAGACTGATTTCCTTAAAGGTTAAATAAAATAAATCATTGTGTGAGTCTAACTTAATCATGGTTTATACAAAAAGTAGCTCAGCCATCAGAACATCGTTCCTTAATCACAATTTAAATATCATGTTCGCCATTAATACAGAAAACAATTCACCTTTGTTCAATGTCCTCTCGTTAAGAACACAGATTGTTAGAAAGTTGCATTAATAACAATAACCCTATTATTGTAATATGTCCGGTGCCAATGTCCAGATGGATTCTCATCAATAAATTATCATTGGTAATTTAATAACAAAAAATGATTCATTTGGCCGTTGATTTTGTCATCGAAATGCAACTGATGATTGTGGGAAAAATAGAACCGAAATGAAAATTTAAGATTGATTTTTTATAAGCTCCCTCGAAAGCAGGTTGACTCAATGGTAATTGCTATTCCATAGTATTCATCTTCTGATGAAAGAAACATAATAACGATGTAACATCATCTCGTTTGACAGTTTTTATCATGCACAAGATAATCTTTTCCGTCTCTTAACATGAAAAATGCAACAAAATAGTTTGCTCTTAAAATTCTGACTTCTACATACTTACTACCTTCATCTTTTAATTTCATGTCAGTGAGGAGAGATTCAGAAGTGAAATCCTATTAATTCTTGAAAGAGTTTCTCCTCATTGACCTGATCATCACCACTGCCTGAAATTTTTTTCTTGCTTATCTATATGGTACTTTAATTTTTATATATTTTATAAAAATAAAATCTTATTTTTTATAAGCATTAAATTTAATCGTTTGTCATGTATCAGGAATTTAATAAATATTTTTTTTTATTATCGTCCCCTTCTTCCATCTTTTACCCACATTCTAAAGCCTCACAATACTCTACAAAATTCGTATTTACGCCTTTATTATTGTCTTCGAGCAGTTCTAAATCTTGCTCGGTATCACATAAAACAAAGAATTGCAAAAATATCAATTTTTAGGCTGTTGATAGTTCGGTGGGTAGAACGTTTGACTAGCAGAATTGGGAATCGAGTTCAATACTCAAAGTGGAAGCCGACATTTTCCCTATTTAGATCAAATTTTACAAAAAAAGAAACATAAATATACAAGTATCTGGGAGTAAAGTGGAGTAACTTTGGAGGTGATTTTACATGATAATACAAATAAAAAAGTTTTTTTTTGCACAGGTAATTTTTTTATCACATGCATTTTTTACACGTTGTTTTTATACCTACAAAAAAATCTGTAGTGGAAGATCAAACATACTCAATAAATACGTCCGGAGTGAAGAGTTACAACGTCGCTCATATATGGTTGAATTGTATCCATGGAAACCGCATAAAAAAGTACTTTATGTGTCTTTTAGGTACCATAGCACGATGGAATTTCGAGCACAGTTATTTTATACTAGTACCATTACGCAGAGTCGCCACCCGAAGTTACTACGCTTTACACCCCGAAAACCTTGTATCATGTCGATGTTGGTAAGTCAAAAGGGCTGAAGCGCCACTTTGAGAAGTATACAACAGATCAATTTTTTGAACAATAAAATTCATAAGTCTATAGTACCTGGTTAAATATTGAAAAAAAAAGTTGACTCATGTAACTCAATGCACTCACTGAGTTACCTAAGCGATAAAAAGCTGAAATAAGTCTTAAACTTGGGTCGCTTGATTCAAGTTTTCTCTCAAATGCTAGATATATTTGAGATGGCTGAAGGGCCACAAAAGTCTTCAGAATTAATCGAGAGTCAGAGCAGTCGATGCAAAAAAAAAAAACTGATCAAAACTGCATATCTTACTCATTTTTGACCAAAAGGTCGCTTAAGCCCCTTTGCCTTTCCAACGTCTATGTACAGGTACCAAAATATATATTTTGGTGATTTTCTATTCAGTATGACGGCCTCCATGGTCGAGTGGTAAGACACTCGACTACGAATCCAAAGGTCGCGGGTTCAAAGCCGGCGTGCGCCAACAACTTGTATTTAAATTATATGTGTCATAACACATTTAATTCATATAAAAATAATAAAAAGCATATTTGCGGCACGTTCTAGAGTGATAGATACTCTAAGTATCGCCCTAATGAAAGATCACCATTCAGAATCGAAACGTTGTTTGAAATGCCTTTCTTTAGCCGTGTTTGGTGACCAGATCTGAATAGTCAGGTATTTCCCAACCTTCCTCTTCCCAATTTCTTTCCTCTCTCCACTACCTTTAGCCTCACAACGTACCCTATTTGGGGATGCCATAGTCTCACTGGCTCTAGACGGTTGGGAGCAGTTGAGACTCTTGTGCGGTATTCATATAAAAAAGAGTGTAGGTATCCAAATTCATGAAAATATGAGGTCACATCTTATAATAGTACGTAATCATTTTATTCACAGCGTATTCTGTAAAACCTCTAGATTTTCATTGCTGTGAAAACTCTTCTAAACTCGTTACTCCTAAAGATTTCCCCCAAACAGTTTCGCAAAATACATTACGGGTTGCATGCAGCTTCGTTTCTGACCGATGATCTTCGAGATGATCGAAGCATTGATGATGATGCCGCGAATTAAATTGAAATCACGAATTGTTTGGAATCAACTTGTTGGTGGACATGTCACAATAGAAAATAAGACGGACAGATCGCACGCCAATTAGGTTCATCGGAGTTGTTCTTTTCGCCGAGCATCTTCTTCGTAGAATGTTGATAGTATCACCGAATGGAACTATACATTATTGTTGTTAAATATGTCGTGAGATTCAAACATACTGATTGGACAAAGGAAAACATTTCGGCATGTCTCCCTTATAATAATAATAATAATTGGCTGATTTATAAAGCGCCGTTTTCGTGACAGAAATATCACCTCAAGGGCGCTTTACAGCATAATTAAAATAATATTAGCTAACTTGAGACTTAACCTTTAGGTGACTGAAAGGGTACCCGGGTACCCTCTTCGGTTTTCAACATAGATTTTTTTAATGTTCCAGTAAGTTTAACCGGCTGAAACTTCATGACTTCTCCACAATACTAAAAAAAAACAATTGAACATATCCGTTGGATATGTGGAGGGTGGTATGTTAGCAGAAAACTTCTGATGACTGAAAGAGTACCTGGGTACCCTCATGTGTTTTATATGATTCTTTGAAGCTTGTCCGTATCTATTAATCATTTTATTTTATTTCAAATGATAAATATGATGTACTTCTGGGTTCAAAGTCATCACCTGTATTCTTAATACTATTTTTAGTCACATATTTAATTAAAAACCCCAAGAAAAGATAGTACTAGTTGAAATTTCTATCCACTTCCCCAAGTCTTGAACTGAGTCGAAATATATTACGTCATAAAAGTGGTCCAGCAAACTTCAGAAAATCATATACAATAAAAGAAACCTTCCTATCAATTTTATAAAGGTTAATTTTCTTCAGTCACATAAAGGTTAATATTAACTTATGCCTAATACTTCAAACTAGTGACTTACAACTGACATATTTACATAAACAAAATTAATTTGGTCCCCTTTCTATACCGTTCATATTTATCATACTGAATCCGTACAACATCGCTTCTTTTGCAGTATTGCATGGAGATTAGGGCGAGAAAGAGGCGATTATTCATATGATGAAATTGAACAATTATTGAAAATGTCTTCATTAGAAAAGCGCAGGAAAGACATTGATTTAATTTTCATTTACAAAATTATTAATTGTTTTATTGACTCACCTTCTCTGTTGCAACTTATCCAGTTCAACATTCCTTGCCGTAGACTCAAAAACAATGAATTGCTGTTCCTCAATCATCACAACACTAATTATGGGTATAATTCTACAATGTCCAGAATTTCAAGACTTGTTAACTCAAACCATGGTCTTGAAATTTTTGGTAACAGTCTAAATGATTTTTGTTATACTTTATGACTCTACCAAAACTTTGACTAGATCATGGCTTGAATGTTCTTTCTTATGTTTATTTTGTCCTATTTTTGTCATCGCTTCATTTATTATTATGTATGTGCTATTCCTTCTCTGTTGCTCTTTTTTCCATTTCGTGTTTTATATGTCTTTTTTGTAATTGGACTTTAGTCCGTTAATTTATAAATAAATATATATAATGGTTCTTGCCCGTGCTGTCGGACCCAGGGTCGAAAAAAAACGAAGTAAGTAATAGTAAATTATATATACAAACAATGTATAGCACTCGGACTGAGTGATCAAAACTCTAGTGAAGCAAATTAACGTTATTGTGGGTACGATAATTTAAAAAGGCTGGTAGTTTAGTTTTGCTCTGAACTAAGTTGAGTTGTCGATATTTCACAAATGTGAAAATAGGTTATTCCAAGCTGTGTAGCCTGCTTCGGCAAAAGCTTGGTCTCCGAAATTGGTGTTGGGATTGCGTTTAGGTACAGTGAGTCTACCTATGACCGTTGAAGATGCTGATCGAAGAGTAACTCGTCTCTTATTAATATCGTTCAAACTTCCATAGATACATCATCGACGGCCGCAGTGAAGACATTTGACTATCGAGATTATTATTTTATTATACCAGGCTTAATTCACATAATATCCTGTCTCTGTCATACTGATGGCCTCCGTGGTCGGGTGGTTAAGACACTCGACTACGAATCTAGAGGTCGCGGTTTAGAATACCGGCATGCGCAAATAAATTGCATTTAATAAGAATGTGTTATTTCACATTTAATTAGTGTGAAATAATATTTAGTTTAGATATTTGTGGTACGTTCCAGAGTGGCAGATACTCATAGTATAGCCCTGGTGAAAGACCACCATTTAGAATTGAAACATTGTTTGTAATGTTATACTTACCAATGACGATCTTTTTTCAATCGACTACCAGAAGAAATCAGAAGCATTAATGATAAAAGCCAACTATTTAACTCTTTTAAGAAATATTTTAAAAACATTCTCCACAAAAAAGTCTCAAATTGAATTGAATTAATGAATCTTTACATCCCATTTACTAACAATATGTACCATAGCGCATTTTTTGATCAATAATAATTAATGTACACTCCTCTTCCATACACAAGCTTTTGCTTCTAATGGAAGAGTACTATATTATATTTGAAAAAAAAATAAAAAATGTATCATTATCTGATTGTAATTAACATGTGAAATAAAAAAAAAAAATAAAAAAAAAAAAAAATGGCCGTGTTTGGTGTTCAGATCTGAGCAGCTACTTAGCTCAACTAGCCAGGCACTTACCAACCTTTCTCTTTCCCACTACCTTCTCCTTCCCTCTACCTTCATCCCCACAACATACTCCAATTAAGAATGCCATAGTCTCGCTAGCTCTAGACGGTTGAGAGCAGTTGCGACTCTTATGAGGCTGTGCGGAGTGGTAGATACTCATAGTATCGCCTTGGTGAAAGACCACCGTTTAGAATCGAAACGTTGCTTGAAATTGCTTTAGCCGTGTTTGTTGACCAGATCTAAATAGTCAGGTATTTCTCAACCATCCTTTTCTCCTCCTTACTACCTTCAGCTTCTCAAAATACCCCAATAGGGGATGCCATAGCTTCACTGGCTTCAGACGGTTGGGATCAGTTGGGACTCTTGTGAAATATTCACTATAAAAAAGAAATATCTGTATCTGTTTGAAAATTCTAATTTTTTTCTTTCCCTAATATTTTATTCTTTCCCTATTTTCTCCGTCTACAAAAGCCTCTTTTGTGAGTCTTTTACATTCATGTCTTATTTCTGAAAGCATTTCCAACATCGCACAGGACCGTTCGCTCAAGGCTCGAACTTATGTTTTTAGGCAAGAAACGAATGTGGTTTTTGTTAAACAAGCAAAAATGGTATATTTTAGATATGCTCATTTGGTTTTTAGGTATTTCGGCCATGAGCTAAATGAAACGTTCGATTTTCACGCCGTTTTCGATATTTTTCGATTCTTTTCCGTGCAGAAGGACTTGCATACAATTCACAATGGACACCATAGTAATAAAACTTCACTTTCATATAAATAGCGCTAGTGCTTCGTAAGATGCAGACTGTACTTATTAAACTGCAATTATTATTCAGCAATTGAATCGCCGCCGCCCTCCGAGACCTTGTTTTTTGCTGTTCCGATGGGCGGAACTGTTTGTTGGGCGGATTATGAAACTGCGGCAGGATGCTGAATTGATTTGAAATTATTTTGCCAAAACTACTGCAGCAACATAATTGTTTATGATGATTATTAAATCTAAAAGTAGCTGGAAATATAAAATTTTCTATGTTCGCAAAACTCACTTCCTCGTTCGTAACGAAAAACGGCAAAAAACTATTTAAACATGGGAAAATGTTTAAATAATTAATACCCCTTCATAGTAGATGGGTAACCTTGTTGGGCCTGGACACGGGGTCACGGGTTTGAATCCTGGCGTTGCCAATTAATGTAGTAATTGTTTCACTAATTAAATTTGAAGTGATTCAAGTGACTTTAGATATAAACATACTTTTATTCAGATAGTGACTAATTTTGAATAGTTACATATTTTCAGGGCAGTTGTTATTCTTATGTTGTTATTAAACTAAACTAACTAACTAACCATTCCCCACAGGGGTAGGCAGAGGGAATAGACCGCCATATAACTCTGTCTTAGCACACAATCTTGCTTCATTCATATTCATACATCGTCTCACACATACTCTTCTGTTATTCTGACTCTTCGCGTAGCCCATTCCAAGTATTTGATTTAACTTGATCGTGCCATGTCTTCCTCGGGCGTCCCCGACTTCTTCCTCCATTCACTTTCGCATCATATATTCTTTTCACACTTTTTTCTTCGTTCATTCGCTTAAACTTAAACTTAAGATGGTTGGAAAATATTGTTAAAAAATTATCAACCGTCTTCTGTGAAAATAAATTTTACTCATTCATTGAAAAAGTAACCAAGGTCGTAGGATTGTATTTCTAAAACGAATTTCTGTAAGTTACGTATAGTAGCATCTTAGTGCATCTTTTGTAGTTAAAATATTTCATCTCTAACGCCCTCCACTCGCAAATATTTGAATGGACCATTTCCAGATGCAGAAGTTATAATTTGGATAGCGATAGATGGCATATTAATCTTATATTAGAGAACACAGTTTACTCGATCGTGCCATCTAATTAGCCCCGACAGCTGATCGGCTGCGGGATCTCGTCTCATCTGAGGAAGTTTGGACAAACGCCGGATGCGGGCCAACAGCGTAAACACCAAGCAGCTTCTAGTTAGCATTTGGTTGTTTGATAGGACAAAAACAAATGATGCTGAAAAACTAACAGTTGAATCTGTTACATTAGTCGAATAATTTTATTTATTTATATTTGTTAAGTTATTTATTTCATTCGAATGCTATTTTGAGTTAACTGGAAAACATATTTTTGTTTTATATTTTAAGAACGTTATTTGCTACCCATCTTCCTGGTGGTTTTTCTCTTAAATCTTGAATTCACTAAACAAATTAAAGGTATTTTACAGCATTTATTAAATTTTATGATTTACTACCGGTTAGCAGCTGAGTGGACAAACGTAACGGGCTTTGTGGGTTCAATTCCTATGCTAGCTAAGTCCTCCATAATTGCACAAGCAAAATCTTCCACTTATTATGATGGCAGTAGGAGTTTTTAAAATATTGCAAGGTTATTCGTAGCCCGGTAATGTTGTCTTTCTTTTAAAAAGAGAAACAGAGACTTGTAGTTACTTACTGGCTTCAGTCGAGTTTCTACACTATTTTTGCTTTTATTGCGAAAATGGAACCTTGTTATAAAACAAACCGGCCAGTAGCTGAGTGACTCTGAGTGAAACGCGTCAGACCTCCATATGGGCATCGTGGGTTCAATTCCTCAGCCAGCTAAGTCTTCCATCATTGTACAAGCAACATTTTCCACTTATTGTGATGGTAGTAGGAGTTTTTCAAATATTTTCAGGTTATTCGTAACCCGGTTATGTTTGTCTTAAAAAAAAAACAATATGGCATCATGTATTTGTCGACAACTGAATCAACTGATAAGAAGGGTGAATGCATGAAACTCCATTAATGGAGGACTGGACGCTGTTGGCGCAAATAAGAAATTGTCCAAAGAAGCGAAGCTAGCAGTCCACAATGGAGTGCTTATAGCAACCCTGATGTATAGCAGTGAGGTATGGAACTGGCAGAGGAAGGATGAAAGTAGACTGAATGCTGTGGAAATGAGATCCTTGAGACGTACATGTGCGGGAAAATCATGTTTGACCGTATTAAAAATGTGGATATCCGAAAAGAATGCAAGGCTGATGTGAGCGTAATGAATAGGATCAAGAAAGCGACGATTAGATGGTTTGGGCATGTAGAGCGAATGAACGAAGAAAAAAGGGTAAAAAGAATATATGATGCGAAAGTGAATGGAAGAAGAATTCGAGGACGCCTGAGAAAGACATGGCACAATCAAATACTTGAATCGGGTCATGTAAAAAGTCAGAATAGCAGAAGAGTATTAATGAGACGATGTATGAATGTGAATGAAGCAAGGAGTGTGTGCCAAGACAGAGTTTATGGTGGTCCGTCCTCTCTGCCTATCCCTGCGGAGAAACGGCGTGATGGTTAGTTAGTTAGTTGAATTGATATTTCAAGTTTTATGAAAGAGAAAATCTTCTAAGCTTAAAAACGTTGTATTTATGTTGAAATTCAAGAGCAAAAAGCTGTACACATTCTGTGTGAGATTTAGAGTATTTTGAAGATCTAACAAAAATATTTCAATTTTTCAGTTAAGTTAATCAGGTTGAGAATAAATTTCTCTCGTAATTGTGTGTATACAAGAAGAACAAAAACTAACAGAATACATTTTTCGAAAGGCTAATTTTACTTTAAGCGTTTTCATCAAATTGATAAAGAAAATACAGACGTGTTACAGAATGTGATAATGTTAGATTATTTGATCATTGTGGTAGGATCAGTACACTTCTATAATCGCATTTGATGGTTTGTATTGGATTTTCGAAATAATCGGTTTCACCAGGACGGAACCGGTCAGCTTTCGTTTTTTTGCTTTGTTTTTCCGGAAGGATCTGATTGTGTTCTGAATTTGAATATTAGAATTCTGATATCTATTATGATTCTTAAAATATTTCATATTCGAGTTTTGGACTATCAAATAACGTTGATGCACCATTGTTCAAAGTTCAAAGTCCAGTTTCTTTAATTTTGGTAAAAGTCGAAAGTTGCATCAAAACCAAAAAATTAAAATAATTTAAAGGTGCTTGCTGCGCTCTTTTCAAAAATGGGAATAGTAAGATAGGTACTAAAAGTTTTTATTGCAATTACCAACGAAGTTAGATATACTATGTACTTGTTAAAAACATCTAATAGTATCCCGAAGGTCATCTATCCAAAAGTCAAAATTTTAAAGACTAACTTGCCAAATGCGTAGAATTCGTAAATTTTCGAAAAAAAAAAACTAAAAATAAAAAAAAATAAAGATGAATGCTGTCTTTGAATAATAATTAGAAATCTCGAGTTGGATAAATCAAAAAAAGATATTTAGAATATTGTTCAGGTATGGTTAGGTGAGGTTAGGTTAGGTTAATTACATGTCACATAAGTTGTAGTCAAGTAATCAAGTTTCACCAATTTCAATTACGAAATACTTTTTGACGGCCTCCACGGTCGAGTGGTAAGATGCTCGACTACGAATCCAAGGGTCGCGGGTTCGAACCCGCCGTGCGCCGATAAATTTTATTTAATTAATATGTGTCAAAACACATTTTATTCAAATTTAAAAAAAGTATATTTGAGACACGTTCCTGAGTGGTAAGTATCACCCTGGTGAAAGACCATCATTAAGAATCGAAACGTTGCTTGAAATGCCTTTAGCCGTGTTTGGTGACCAGATCTGAATAGCTAAGTACTTTCCAACCTTCCTCTTCCCAATCTTGTTCCCCTCCTCACTTTTTTCAGCCTCATAACATACCCTATTAGGAATGCCATAGTCTCATTGGCTCTAGACGGTTGGGAGCAGTTAAGACTCTTGTTAAACATAATTTTGGGTAATAGTTGGATTATCATATTTCGTTCAATTTTATATTGGGTACATTACTTACACATGGCAAGGTGAAGATAAAACTTTTGCCATTAGATAGAGAAGTAGATTTATTTTTGATCATATTAAAAAAAATAAACACATTTCGTCCGACCCAAAATCATAAAGATTACAATTGTCGAAATACAAATGTAAAAATAAGCAATTCACTAAACGTGTTAACCTTGATTAATTGTAATTAGCTTTTCACACTTTTAGTCAATAGTTGCTGAAAAAAATAATTGCAAATATTTACCACCAGCTAATTTTTCTAACAATAGTAATTTATAAACAATTTATCGTTTACATGAAGCTGATAAATTCTAAGGCCGTTAATAACAATAAAATTATTATTTCCTCACATAAAAACACCTTTTTAGGAAATGGCTGCATTGTGGCAAAATATAATTATTTAGCACTCTAATAATAAATAAAGGAATATTATGGGAAAGACAGGCAGTGCCTGATCATTGGCTGGTGATATAATCAACCTAGATTCAGTGGGTTTTTACAGAACAATGGATCTAGTAACATTTTTACTAATTTACTTATTTTAACCATCAGGTTGAAGGAATCATCAACCATTTACTTTGTTATATAAAAAAAAATACAAAGTAATTATTTTTAATTTTTTTCACTAAAAGTATTTATAATATTTTATTAAAAAATAATACAGTAAAGCGTTCTTCAAACTAGGAATCACCTGTGTTGTTGTTGATGTTTTTTAAAATTATTAAAAATATTTTTTTTTTTTATTAATCAAATTTAATACTACGATTATTAAGTTCGGCGAGTTATAATTTAAAAAAAAAACAGTGACAGCTGTTTTGACATTCAAGGACATTTTCAAACTAAGGTTAGGTTAGGTTATGTTAGGTACATTCAAGGACATTATTAAACTAATGAAAACGACTTATTTACATGAATTTAGTTCACTGTTTAGTTACTGATTACGGTAAAAAATCGATAGCTAGTCCTTTTTCTCAAACGAATAATTTAATATAAAGTGCATGATGCAAAACAAAGCAATTAAGTCGAAATCGTTTAAATTTATTTCTTCTTGAATTAACGTAACTTTCCGTTTCAATGGGCATAGAAATTAAGTTAATATCTGGTAAATATATAAAATAAACACTTCTCTCTAAAATTGAACCTATATTTTATTTTATCGAAATCCTTTTTTATTTTTAAGAAATTTTTATAAATTCCTTGATCCCCATTACTTTAATGCAAAATGCTCAATAAAATACCACATTTAATTGGTTTAACTCATTTTTCATGTGAATGGCTTTACATTTTTACAAGTTAAATTATCACCGTTAATATTTTCACTCCTCGATCACATTCAAATAAAAAAAAAATAAGAAAAAAATGATAAACTGTGGGTGTACACATTCGATTGAATTAATTAAAAACATAAGAAAATATCACTTAAAAATGATTGATAATAAAAGCGAAATTGTAAATTCAACAGTTTCACTCTTCTTGCAGTAGTTTTCGTGTGATAATCTCGGAATTATAACAATCTTAATGCGGCCAGGGTACATGAGATTGTTCCCACGACGGCTGTCTAAATTGTTACAAAGAAAAAGTGTAGCGCTTTTCTTGAGCCAGCCATTGTGACGTAAGCCTCGTAATAAGGCACTATAATAATTCATGCCCCGTATGACTAATATTGTTACACACTCTCTGCAAGAAAGTGCTACTGTTTTTACGAGCTTGAATCGCTTCATAATGTAAAGGTGTTTGTATTATTATAACACTTTGGAGCAATAGGTGCTATGTACGGGGTGCTAATATGAGGTTTAACGAAACATAATCAGTTTGACACCCATAATAAATGATAAACGTAACACTTTCAGGAAAAAGTGAATACGTTGAAAGCTTTGACTTCTGTTTAAGTTTGATAAATCATAGTTGCAAAAAACAATCTTTACCCAAAAATTAATTAAGTGGATACTGAATATAAAATAGCTAAAAGTTTTATCGATGTCATAATTTTTGCCTGGGCAAAAAAACACTCAGATTCAAAAATATATTGGCCATCAAAAATATTGAAAACATATTCTTAAAAAGCATTAACTTTATGGCTTGCCATATTGATGATGAAACACATTAAATTTGTTTAAAACCACTTTATTATTAAATATTTTGTCAACCGGTTTCAGAAGCACGCTTCCATTTTCAGGACCATAAATTTTTTAAATATTGTCCTGAAGATGGATGGATGCTTCCGAAACCAGTCGACCAACATATTAAATAATATGGTGGTTTTAAACAAATTTTATCTGTTTTCATTATACTCGTATAGAAAACTGTTTGAATACTTGTGAAAAGTGGTCATTTTTACGGCCTTTTGGTTCCTATTAGTACATCCACGGATATATCATATCGCCATAAAGTTTTTTTTGTATGAAACCACTGCAAATATTTCAATAAATGAAAATATAAGGAATAAAATTAAAAACTGTCTGACATTAGTTGTTTCGATGAATGATGTGAAGTTCGCAGGTATACCGGACATGGTTACGCACGTCGACGCGGTGCGATATTATGTGACATTTGTTTTGTCCCTCTCTCTTTCTTCGGATCCAGAGAAAAGTCAATAACGCAATTTTCTGTAGATTAGGTAGAAATATTAGCTCTCCCTCCTTACGTATTGTTCTCCAAGGTTTACCTACATTTAGAGATTTGAATTGTTCTCTTTGAAATAAAGTCAATTTTATTAATTCTAGCCTGTGCCCGTGGCCCCTACCGCCCAAGCCCTGCATCAGATCGCACAGGCTATGGGCGCTTCCGCCTTCGAAGAGCTGAACGACGGAGAGGCGGACCCCAGCCGTTTGAAGCCGGGAGAGATCGCTACCGGAACTGACGCAGAAGTAGAATACCAGACATACCAAGGTAGGTCTTCTCTATTGTACACTTTGCTACGACTTCACGAGATATTGAAAGACTGATGAGGATGCTGAAAGAAGAACGAATGCAGGAAACTCCATTAATAGAGGAATGAACGCTGTTAGCGCAAACACAAAAAATGTCCACAGAAGCGAAGCTAACAGTCCACAAATGGAGTGCTTCTATCAATCCTGATGTATGGCAGTGAGGCACGAAACTGGCAGAAAAATGGTGGAGGAAGACTAAATTCTGTTGAAATAAAATCCCCGAGGCGTATGTGTGATAAAACCATGTGTGACCGTGTTGAATATGTGGATAACTCAAAACATAATGTAAGGCTGATGTAAACGTAATGAATAGGATCAATAAAGAGACGCTAAGATGGTTTGAGCATGAAGAGCGAATGCACGAAGAAGGGAGTGTAAGAAAAACATATGACGCGGAAATCAATGGAAGATGAAGTCGAGGAGGCCACGATCAAATCAATCAAATGTTTGAGCCGGGCCAGGTCAAGAGTATGAATGTGAATGAAGCAAGGGGTGCGTGAATATACAGAGTTGTATGGAGGTCCATCCTCTTTGCCTACCCCTGCGAGGAAACGGCGGGATGGTTCGTCAATAAGTTAGTTGATATTGCGCATTTTGATTTATTAAAATGATCTATATTTTAAATTAAAATATTGAGTTCTTCCATTACTTGTTAAAAGTTATTTATATTTTTTTTGGAATCAGATAAAATATTGTTATATACCGAAATGGTAGTAAAAGTGTTTTATTGAGAACTCTTATTGGATCGATTCAAAAAATCTTTTTTTCAACCACAAAATCTGTTGCAAATCTTGACTATTTCCGTAAGAACCTTTGTTAATTTGCTTTGCTTAGTGATCTTTAGATCATAATGCAAATATATTTTAACAAATCTTGACAAATCATTTCTTGAAAGATACAATGTTTTGTGTAATAAACATGGTGTATATTTTACCTTTTTGATTGGAAAGTACCTTTCAGGTATTTTTTCCAAAACGGTGAAAAAATACGTTAATTCGTTAATACGTGTTTTCATGTTTCCTTATATTACCTGATTCCAGGAGTAGTCGGCCGCCCCGGCGTGAACTTCCCAGTGCTTCCCACCATTCCCCAGACATTCTTCGATTGCAAAAAGGTTGCCACTGGATATTATGCTGATCTGGAAACTGATTGCCAGGTTTGTAGTTATAACAAACGCTTACAACAAACCAACTTCTCAATTTCTCTTGGCATTTTTGATTAGAAGTTAATAATAAATCGATTAATTTAAAAATTGACAGTTATTTTGATGATCACGTAATGGAGTAAATATGATAATATTCACATGGATTTAATATATTCTCACGTATTAACATGAATTATGTATTTTTTCAGGTGTTCCATATTTGCGATGGAGGTCGTAAGATATCTTTCCTGTGCCCGAACGGTACCATCTTTCGTCAGTCAAATCTGATTTGTGACTGGTGGTTTAAGGTGGATTGCGCCGATTCTCCAGGGCAGTACGAAGAAAGTGCAGAACACCTCGCAGAGGACCAGAGGAAGGCGGGCAAACCCAAAAACTCCCTCCCTCCGCAAAACTTTGAAACCATCCATACAACTCAAAGGCGACCTCCTAGCAACTTTGGATCTGAAATCATAACCGGTCACAATCACATTTCAGACTATAAAGCCGAAGCGAGTTTCAATAGCGTAGCTCAATCTGGGGTGCCATCTTCAGGGAACTTTAGGTCACAAGAGCACAGGAATGCCAAACCCAGCCCGAGAAGTTTCCAGGCAGCTCCACGCCCACAAGAGCAAGCTAAGGTGACCAACTCCAGACAATACCCAACCTACGATCAATCAACCCAGGCAACCAAGTATGTCAACTCCGTTCAAGATGAAGATAACCAGAGGAAGAGCACCGCGAATACCTACAAGTACACTCCAACCCGAAGGACTACTTTGGAATACACAGATGCAGCTGTTTACCGCGGATCTACCCAGCCTTCTAGAAACTACAAAGAACCTAAAGAAACTCAAATTGTGGCCGAATCCGCCTCATTTGTGAATAACAGAGGTCGAAATACTTATAACCACTTTTCGGCAAACTACGATAACAAGGTTAGGTCAACGGCAGAAACTTCCCCATCTCAGAGTTATCCGACCACTGCAAGAACAACGAGGCCATCTTATACAACGACCTATGTTCCGGGATCCAAAAACTACGTCGAAGTCACCAGAAGCGTGTCGCATTCTGTGGGCACATCTACAAGGTCAAAACCAGCTTCGCAAGTATCTTACGAGTATAGCATTTCTACAACAGCAAGAACTCCGATCGTAACAACAAGAAATAACACATACAGCTCGTCTCAATACTACCAGTCAACTGCCGACTCGGAAAACAATTTTAAAGTAACAAGAGTTCCTACATCAACAACTTTCAGAAGTGCTAAGGGATTCCAGCTTTCTACTAAAGACAATCAAAATATTCCCCAATCCCCATCGAGAAACAGCTGGCAAATCCATCCGAAAATAGAAAACGTTACTTTTTATGCTCCTACCGTTCCAACAGTTACGCCAAAAATATACGACGCATCCACCAATCAATTTTCGGTACCAACTGTCACGTCTAAACCATACAGTGTCCCTGAAAATCAATTTTCCGCTTCAAGTTGGTACACAACACTCAAAAGTGATGCGATTATTACTACTCTCCCAGAGTCGACATATTCCACTTAATAAAGCGGAACCAACTGTTTCAGAGCACGCAGTGGATATGTTGAAAACACTCGAAGAACTAGAATTCGGAAATACTGATCCCACAACAGAAGAGGACAAAACTTTAGGAACAAGAACAGGATTGGTCGTTCCTCCTTCAGCAGGACCAAACACTCTTCATTCATTAGCAATCTACTTTGCAACTGCTGTCGACAATTTGGTATCAACTCCAGTTCCAACAACAGTGACAGAAGAAAATAGGGATGACTTTGTTACAGATGAAGACCAATACCCAGATGCAGAATATAGTGATACATTCACATCAGTCCTTAGTCAGAAAACGATAGATAAATATTCGAATCTATTTAAAAATGACACAAGTTCAGAGAGTGGGGAAAATATTGAGGACTCAGAAGAAATTGCAAATAACGATTTGGAATCATCCCAGAGTCGCGGACCACTATCATCGTCGCCTCAAATTAGAGAGCTTGCTCAAGTATTTACTCATGCGCTCTCTGCTTACCTCCAAGATCCTGAAACATTCCGAAAGGTCTTGTCAGAGATACGTCCTACAGACCCAACAAACGAGGTAACGAAGCCAACTATAAACACACTTGCCGTGGAAGAAGTAACGCCTGCGAATGATTTGTATTCAGTCTCGAAAGATGAAGATGAAGTCTTAGATTTTTCAGATGTTTCCAAAAATTCAGCTCGCCCTACACCTACTCCTCAACAGGCAACCAGCACTCTTAGTGAGCCTACTAAAGCCTATAGTGTTGATCTGATAAAAAATAAACTTCTCTTAACAACATCTGGATATCGCCATCAAACTCCAATAGCCCATTCAAACACTCAAAGTAAAACGCCAGCCTCCAGCTTTGTAACGCATGATACCAATGATTTTGACAACTCTCAAAATGACTTACGACAAGGGAAGGAATTAGTTTCAACAGTTGTTGTTCCCACAACTAAAAACTCCGTGGCAGTAGAAATCAATGGTGGATTAAGTGTATCTACTCCCAAGGTTTCAAACAAGATAGTACAGGAGAGACCATACACAAATTGCAGTGAAACGACTCAGTTTGATTCAGATTCTAGTTACTTTCCCGTCAAAAATGATGAAACAGCTGAACCTATTCCTAGGTATGGAGGGTTCCAAAACAATTCTGGAGAAAACTTGTCTCCCTACGGTTCTGGTTTGGAGTCATTTAATTCAACTCCGATCAACGTAGTATTTTCAGAAACACAATCAGCGACGGAACCTATTCCTCTTCAGTGGGGAGATGCAACATCTACAAAAGTAACAGCCATTGCAGAAAATCCAAATGCCCCCTACCGAGACTTAGTTCCACCCATTCAAGATGCTAAAATTACAGACACTCTAGATTCTGATGAACTTTCCGAAATTAATTCGTTCATCCCGAAAGAAATAAGAGATTTCGAAAGTAAAGACCAGACTGTTGAAATTGATTTCCAGACAACCGAACAACCAAAAACAACAGTGTCGGGTAATAAAGAGCAACATGCAACATTCAAGTACCGATCGCATAGCGCTGACCGTGGAATGTATTATAATAACTACAAGACGTCCTTAGATAATGAAGAGCAATTGCAAAGGGCGCACAGTCAATCATTTGTTTCTTCAAAAAATCAAATCGGCAGACGTGGAAAGAAGATTGAAAATGCAAGCAAATTGACTAACAATGCGAACACTGATTCCGATAAACCAAACATTAACGTTACTTTGAGGACATCTGACGGAGCTAACTCTCTTCCAACTTTGAAAGATATTCTTTTAAAACCAACCAGCACAATACCAACAGATATTTCATATACAACTCTTCAGGAAAAAAATAAATTTGAAAGTTTTACAACAGTTTATTCTACTGAGCCAACAACCGTATCAAATATTCAAGAAACAACTCACAGGATCCACCGCCTTTGAAGAAAGTACCACACAATATGAAGCTCCGACAACCATCGTTTACCCAAATCCTTCTACAAATCCTCAATCTACTACTAACCGAGAAAATATCTGGTCAACTTCTGCAGCTCTGGGTCAAATTTGGCAGACCACAGTTTTCCTAGATCCCATCACTATCAATGATGGCCTATCAAGTGATGCTGCTCATGAAACGTTATTCCCTAGTGCAAATACTTATTTTCAAGGTCCATCTACAAAGCAAGGAAATTTGTTCACTGAAAAAACTTTCGAACCTTCTACCACTACCACATTGGACTCAGACAGAATCGATCTTTTCAAATACCCCGCCATCAGCACCATCACAGGAGCACCCGAAGAAACTACCAAATTTACAGAAGAAACAACTACTTCCTACCCGGAAACACCAACATATGAGTCTTTCCCACCAATTTTCTCCACCTCCGTGGAAAGTAGAAATTCATTTGAAGAAACTCCTATAAATCAAACCGCAGATGACACAGTGATAGTCTCATCAAATAGAGGAGGCAAATCTCTTTCGCCCGCCGCTCCGAACCAAGTACTTGCTCACTTACCAGCATCTGAAGTGGACCAAACTATGATGAACAAAGCTAAAGAAATGTTTGGTGGATTGAACGAATCAAGCGCAAATACTTTGATGAATGTCATGAAAAAGGCCGACAAAAATACAACGGTGAGGCGATTAATTTTACTTTTGGTGCAAACGTGCGACGATGATCATAATAAAACTATCGAGGCATCAAGAACAGCACTTTTAGATGCTTTAATGAGAATTCCATACGAACAAACGGAAGTATCAGCTACACAAAACCCTATAGTTGCCGATCTTGAACAAAGAGGAGACTTTGAACATAAAACGACGATCATATCCCCGGATTATAACGCCAGAAGAATAGACGAAATTATTGATACCGACGATTCAATCTACCCAGCGGTATCACTCAAGACAAAGGGACGGCAAGGTAAGCGAATCGATTTTGATGCCACGTATCCCAACTCACTGCAAGAAGCACGAAAGAGTTCTCCCGTTTACACTGAAGTTCCACTTACAACAACGTCAGATGCGACAACAACAACATCCACAACAACACAAACACCGATAACAATTGTAACAGAATCTTTGATAGTACCAACAACGGACTTGACATCTGCACCAACGGAGCCACCGACGTCAAAAGCAACTGAAACAACGATAGCAGAAACTACGCATACTGTTACACCTGTCGTAACGGTCAAGATGAGTCGGAGAGGCCAACGAAAATTCTACGTCAAAACCACTAAAACACCAATTTATCCTAAAGTGGAAGAGAAATCCACTTCTGCGGAAAAACAAACTCTATCGTCAGTAGAAGACCATTCAGTGCCATCAGATACGAGAGCTTTGGAACTTTTAAGATCGCTTTACTCACTTGCCGCGAGATGGGGTTAGCCGCCGAAAACACTAAATTAGTTGTACAAATAAATGATAATATTACGATTGAAAAAAAGACGGTCTTATGATATCTTCGATTACCGCATTAATTAAATAAAATAGTTAATGCTGTTTTCACTACTTTGCCATTTGTTCATCTTTAAATACGTATATTAATTAATGTTGTATTGATTCCTCTGATACAAAAGCAACTCACACTCAGTGTAAAATATTCAATTTAGAATGTTTTTGTTAGATTTTTCTGTTATCTGATACTGATGATGTACTTAGTATAATCTATAAGCAAAAGAAAGCAATAGAAGTGAATAACTTCTGAAGATGCGTTCAGTTTTGACTACGACCTTTAAAAGAAATTTCTTCGTAATTTCTACAGTGGTTAAGTCGGGACGCATCTGTATTTCTAGTATTAACTTGTAAGATTATTAATTAGTTAATGTTGGGAACACAGTTAATTTTATTATCACCTTAATTCCTATTTACTTTGTAATAGATAAGAGGATATTTTGCTGAGGGAAAATATAAAAGTGTAAATATACCAAGTAGGTAATAATTAAGCAAAATATTTGGAGTAAATGATGAAGAAAGAAGTGTTCATTTAATGAAACAGTTTGTTAACCAAGAAACATCATATTTGAAAGCCTGTATGGATATTTAAGAAGTATTATATTGCTTTGCATTTTTGGATAGACACGTGTTATTATTACGTACTATTCTACACAGGATAAATATTTTAATTTTAAGAAAATTGTAGAATATTTGCTTCAAACGAATGAAAAGACGTGTGATTGTTTTAATGTCCACATTCAAAAGTATGAATAAAAAGAGATTAAAAAAAATTGAACGTTATTTTTAAGATGAAAACGGCTATTAATTATTAAAAGTTCAAAAGATGCATTCAATTTTTTTGTGTAAATCTAAAAGTGTCTGTAAATTCCGAAGAGGCTATTTTTGTCATAATTGTTTCAAATAAACCGATTTGTAATATAAAAAAAAACATTTTTTGTATGGATGGATGAAGTAAAGTTTTTACTTTGACAACAAATGTAAAGTGTTCTAATAAAATTAAAACCATGATTTTTTTATTTGTTTATGTATCCTACCTACAATTAAATCCGATAAAAACGAAACATAAATAATAAAAAAACACCCAACTGAAGAAAAAGTAAAAGTGATCATAGGGGTGTAACCAGGAAAAAAAAACTTTTAGTTATGAATAATTATCACCTAGTAAAAAGACAGCGTATTATGAAAAGTTAACCGTTTTTACATATCCTAAATACAGCATTCGGTTCCACAAATTGTAATGTTCTCCCTGATACAATAAGTAAAGTTAATACGAAAACTTTGTGAAAAATACAACATTTAAACAAATTTTAAATGCTACATATTTTGTGCCCCCTTTCACCAATCGAACCGAGTGACTCCAGTGAGTGAATCTTGTGATCAACAACATGACTGAGAGTTATTCTGTCAACCTGACGTCTGCATACTTTCTTGCTCAAAATAACGATTTTGTTTAATTTTTACAATGTGGTTTTTGCTTTCAAGTGTACATTTTTTTGTAACTTCATCATTCTGTACCATGAACATTTAAAAATTCTGAACATTTAAAAAATAATTTCCACACATTTCACTTGGAAGACGTAAATTAGTATAAAATATACCAGGAGTACATAAAGTTGGAGAGGTGAGCAAAATATAAAATATTACTGAAATTCTCCAGTGTCATTCAACTAACAAGTCCATGAAATAAATGACAATCTACCAGGCACAAGAGTTTGAAATTGCAAGATATTTTTAAAAATCTCGTATACCAGGAGCACAAGGAGCGCATGTAAATTATCGAAATTTTAATTCATTCGCAAGAAATTGTAAAAAAAACTTATATACTTGTGCGTTATCCCCTCTGGCATTGCAATGTTTAAAAAAATCTACCATGGGAAGCATAAATTAAAGGGAAAACTTGACGTATCATCGGGTATCTTATATACCAAGCAAGTTGGTACACCATAAGTATGTTGATGCGCAAAGTTGGTATACATAATATGACAAAATTGTTTTAAATAAACTAAAGTCTTACCTACTTGGCATTTTGCGGCCCTGGTAGAAATCACATCGCAAAAATACTACAAGGCGCATATCGAACGCCTTATAAAAATGATTCTGCAATGTACATAACTTCAAAGTTATGAGGATTGCATGAATGAGATACATCAGGCGTATATTTTTAATAATTTTTAACCTCTTTTAGTTCTTGTGCTCCTGGTAGATTCATCAATGAAAATGCATTTTCAGCAATGCCTCCGGTATTTTGTAAGAAATTTTAAATAACGATTTACCTCTTCAAGCTCTTGTGCTCCTGATAGATTATCCATTGATAATAACGTGGTTAGTTTGTTTGAGACTGTAAAAATAAAATAATAATTTAGATGAATCTCTAACTATTTTTTCTTCAGAAGCAAAAAAAAATAAAAAAAATTAACTGCTTCAAGTAGCTCCTGGTAAAAAAATGATGGAATTTAATAAAAATGTTACATCTGAAAGCTTCATTCATCAGCTTTGTAATCTACATGACTGGTACGAGTGTAGTTCCGCAAAGTTGTTCAGGGGTGAAGTGGTTGCCCGCAGGGTGAAGATTGCTTTAATGATGGTCAACCTCCAACACAACACAATAAGCTTAAAGCTCAAAGCACACAACTTAAAGGCTTAAATCTCAGAGCTAAAAGATCAGAGCTCAAAGTTAAAAGCTCAAAGCTCAAAAGTCAAAGCTTGAAGCTCCAAGCTAAAGCTCAAACTTAAAACTCAAAGCTCAAAGCTCAAAGCTCAAAGCTCAAAGCTTAAAGCTCAAAGCTCAAAGCTTAAAGCTTTATGTTTAGAGTACAAAGCACTAAGCTCAATTCTTAAAGCTCAAAGCTTAAATATCAAAACTCCAACATCTAAGTTCAAAACTCAAAGATCAATGTTCAAAGCTCAAAGCATAAATCTCCAAACATAAAGCTCAAAGCTCAAAACTCAAACCTCCAAAATAAAAGCTTAGAGCTCGAAGCTCGATTCTATGATCTTAAGCTTTGAGTTTTAAGATTTGAGCTTTAAGAATTGAGCTTTGAAGCTTAAGATTTGATGTTGGAGCTTCGAGATTTTAGCTTTGAGCTTTAAGCATTGAGTTTTGAGCTTTGTGCTTTGAGATTTGTGTTTTGAGCTTTGTGCTTTGAGCTTTGAGCTTTGAACTCTGATCTTTTAGCTTTGAGATTTAAAGTTGAGCTTTGAGTGGTGTGATTTGAGCTTTAAAGCTTATTCTGACATGTTTTATTGGAGGTTAGCCATCATCAAGGCAATCTTTACCCTGCGGGAAAAATCTTCAACCACGGAACAACAAAATTACTTTTACAGCATCAAACAAACTGACCACCCCATTATCAATGGACAATCTACCAGGAGCACAAGAGCTTGAAGAGGTAAATCGTTATTTGAAATATTCATACAAAACACCAGAAGCATTGCTAAAAATGCATTTTCATTGACAAATCTACCAGGAGCACAAGAACTAAAAGAGGTTATAAATTATTAAAAATATACGCCTGATGTATCTCATTCATACAATCCTCATAACTTTAAAGCTATGTACATTGCAGAATCATTTTTTTCAAGGCGTTCGATTTGCGCCTTGTACTATATTGATGCGATATGATTTCTACCAGGGCCGCATAACGCTAAGTAGGTAAGGCTTTAGTATACGCCTGAAAGTAATTTTGTCATATCATGTGCACCAACTATGCGCATCAACATACTTACGTACCTGCTTGCTTGGTATAAAATTTACCCGATGCGACCTCAAGTTTTCGCTTCTATTTATGCTTCCCTGGTAGAATATTTTTTGAAACATTGCAATGGCAGAGGGAAATAAACGCACAAGAATATTAAAAAAGTACAACTTCTTATGAATGAATCAAAATTCAGTAAAAACTCTTCCTAAGGTTTTTATTAATATGTGACCAAAGGTATTTACGAATTGGTTTATTTGTATGTGGTAATGGTCACTCAATTTATTTATTATGGCCACTAGGAGATCTGCTGTATCTACACCGTCCAAAATTAGAAAAAATACATTAAAAGATAACGCCATCTACGTTTTAGTAGTGAAACTTATTCAACCGTTTATTGACAAAATTTTAATCAAAATACAACTATATAATAGTAATTTAACAGCGTTTCCTACCGCAGTGAAAATGATCACTATTCGTTGACAGATGGACTCGTAGAAATTTAATTGAAAAACTCACAAATTATTACTATGCAAGATTTTTACTGGCAAGCTTTGCACCTGTAGGGGTTGTAAAAGCTTCGGTGCTGGGCTGATAAGCGAAAGTGTTAAAACCAGGCTTTAAAAAAGAAGTCATACTTCGACAGTTAGATGTAAAGCGAATGAATGATAAATGAAAATGTTTAAAATTATTGCTTGTTTATTGTAAATCGTGCAGTTTTATACACGAGGAGAATTCAAGGAATTATTTTTCGGAAGAAGTTAGTATTGGATGGAGTGGATTTGAAATGCGACAACAATTTTGCATTGTGTTTTTTCCAGAACTGGTCCTTTGTTGATATTAAATTTTTATTCCGGCAAGAGTATGGTTCAACCAAAGCACTACGAGAAATAGCCCTCATCTGTATAAAAGTTCTTGTTGGCGAGTCAGTGTTTTCTGAATATACGAGTATATTTGTTATTTTTTACACACAAAACTTTAAGAATAATAAACAATACATTATATACAAGTGTTGGTTTAGTAAAAAAAAACACAATTTATGCAGAAACAAATATATTTTATTTTTTATCAAAGTTAACTGAACTACTTAAATAAAGTCGATTAATAATTTACAAATAATGTAGGTGTGGTATCAGAGATTTTAAATGTACATATTTAACTATTGTTAATTATGTGCATTTTACATCTTAGAATGCAGCGTCAAACATTCTTGTCTTTTTGATGGCAAATTTGTAATAATATATTTTAGAATGATATATATTGTACAATATATTGTTTTTATTATTAAGTATGTACATACATAAGGTCATTCATGATTCAATTATATTGATCAAAGCACAGTAGATGGTAGATAAATAAATATTTTTCAACCCGAAAAAATTACTCGATTTATTTTTTATTTCATTTTTTTATAGTTTCATTTCAAGCAACGTTTCAATTCTGAATGGTGGTCTTTCACCAGGGCGAGACTTCAAATATCTACTACTCTGGAATTGAACCATTTTCTCGTTTTGTCAGATGAAATTCAAATGAAATTATTTTATTTTGTTCTTGTAGGTACCTCTATGGATTGAAAATTAAAAGGCTTTGCTCCAAAGTATTATATTAAAATCTACACTGAACATTTTAGTATTCGAAATGACGTTTGCTCTTTTAGGGTAATTGTTTTGTTTTTAATAAGCATATTTTTGATTAGTTTTCTAGGTTTTGGGTGGTTCAAAAAGTTGAGAAATGTTTTACGAAAATATTTTCCTTTATTGTTGCAAAATAATATAATACAAAGTCAATTTTTCAGAAAAAAAATCACCAAAGAAACATAAAACACGATTCATATTGTAAATGTATATAAACATGGATATACATCTGTTGAAAATGAAAATATAATACTGTTAAAAATAAGCTTTATCGTTTATAAAAATGGTAACTTATTTGAGACTTAAGTTTATGGTAACTGATTTCGACTAATTATATTAAAAATTACTTAAAATACTGGTTAAATAAAAAAAAAAAATATATATGTATATCGGGAAGGATTGAAAAATTAGTTGAGATATTATTTGCAAAAAGTAAATATAGGAAAATAAATATTAAGAAAAGCGATTAGGAAAATTTGAATACTGGCCAAATAAATTAATACAATAAATAAACCGTATCAAAGATAAATACAAAAAGGACGGGAGTATAAATATTTAAAAAATATTTTAAAAATTGAAATTATATATGTACAATTTAATTAAATCTAATTATTATACTTAAGGCTCAGCACCAACAATTGAATTTTATCACTGTTTGTGCTTTGATATAAATATATTGTTTTACTTATGTTAGATCCGAACCAAATTCATTCCAAGTCAAGGATGCTTACTTTTCCAGGTATGAGAGTCTATTCGTTTGACACGAATGACTATGGAAAGGTAAATATCCTCAAGTCAGTGTTCAAGTATTAAATAATCATCGAGTAAGTATATCAGTTCCTGGGTGGGAGATATTCACGGTCGGGCTGGGGCTGGCCTCCGGGGAAACCGGAGTCTCCCTGGGGGCGGCTGGGGCCCGAGGGGAAGGTTGGCCCGCTAGGGCTACCTGAGGGGTATCCCTGGTTACCCTGAGATCCTGGGAAAGAAGAAGAACCGGAAGGACCCTGAGCTCCTGGGAAGGAAGATGAGGGACCTTTGTTACCTTGAGATCCTGGGAAGGAAGAAGAACCG
>JAGWCC010001202.1:0-66913 GCA_022651775.1 Drusus annulatus | reverse complement strand
AAATAATAAATTTTTAAAAAAATTTTTTAAATGAAAATTTTCCCTTTTTTTTTTTTTTTTAAAAGAAAAAAGGCAATTTTAAAAAAATTTTTTTTTGGGTTGGTTTTTTTTTTATGTTGTTATCTTGCTGTTCTTTTATTTTGTTTAATACTATGGTTCTCCCTCTGTTTGAATGAGTATACGAGGCCTGTTCAAAAGAAAAGGTGAATTTTGAAATTCGCGGGCTGTGTACATTCGATTACCGATTTTTTTTTGTTATGTTGGTACACATATGTTTATCATATAATAATAATAATATTTGGACGATTTGTATAGCGCCGTTTTTGTGAAAAATCACCTCAAGGGCGCTGTTAGCATTATCACCCATTTTGGATAAGTGGTTTGTTTTTGACAACTGGAAAGGTTAGTCACGTTTTTGTGTGTTCTTCGATTTTCTACTTTTGAAAAAAATGGATCAATATATATACACTCGTATTATGGTTTCATGTGTTCAAAATCTACCGATCTGCAGCCTGCTGGGTTATGAGTAATTTGATGATAGCCAAGGAGGTTTGATGATAGAAAAGGAGGTTTGATGATAGAAAAGGAGGTTTGATGATAGAAAAGGCATAAGGAGAAGTACCTGGCTATTTATATAGTCATCAAACACGGCTAAAGCCATTCCAAGTAACGTTTCGATTCTGAATGGTGGTCTTTTACCAGGGCGATACTAAGAGTATCTACCCACTCTGGAAGTGCCGCAAATATACTATACATTATTTTTATATGAACTAAATGTATTTTGACACGTATTCATGAAGTTTATTTCCGCACGCTGGGTTTGAACCCGCGATCTCGGGATTCGTAGGCGAGTGTCTTACCACTTGACTGCGGAGGCCGCCTTAGCGCTGCCAGGTGTAAGTCACCTGGGAGGAGTGGCCTTCCACCGACCGCGGATAAGAAGACAGTAATAAATTTTGAATAAATCAATTCAAAAGATTATTTTCAAAGACTAAGAACTAGAATTTTATTTTGCTATTAAAAAAAACATTATGCTAAAGATGATTAAACTCGAGATGGGATGGTGACAATACATAATATAAGACTGTGAATCCTGAACTACAATCCCATTCGTAGTAAAATACTATAAACACGCGTGTGTTTTCTCCTTTTTTGGTATTTGTGAGGTTGAGCGTTGAACGAAATGACAAATATTGTTTTGGTACTATTAAAATTATGTACCTATTCCATTTTTTATAAAACCATACCAAGGCTGGTTGAACTGTCTAAAAATGAGGAATCCCTTTTATATTTTTTATTTATATCCAGCCATAACAAACCCATAATTAGCGTGACTAAGTATAATTACTGTACCTAGAGCCTTGGCAAAATAAAAATGCTAAAATTCATTAGTTTTTCATGAACAAATTTGCTTGTTAACCTCAATGGAACCATTATATAAGGTGATGAAATAGGTATAAGGAGTTAATATTTTCAGATATTTTGAACTCTTGATATTTTTAAGTAAGTGGAAAATATTTTCGATTTTCATTTGACTATTTTAAATAATTATTTATTTAGGAAAAATATGTAATATAACGCAGCGTCAATACATATATCGTCGCTGGGAAGGCAAAAGGGCTTAAGCGACACTTGGGTAAAAAATTAGTCAAATATGCAATTTTGATCAGTTTTGCATCGAATGTTTTGACTCTCGTTTGATTCTGAAGACTTGTGGCCCTTCAGACATCTAAAATATATTTATCATTTGGGAGAAGGCTTGACTCAAGAGACACAAGTTTGGGACTTTTAAAAATATTTTTGTCGCTTCAGGTAACTTGATGAGAGCATTAAGTTACCTGAGATTCAAAATTCAACCAGGTTCTGCTGATTAATGAATTTTTATCATAAAACAAAAATACTTTAAAGTGCTCTGGTGTAAACTTCTTGAACTTCAGTAATATGGTATCAATGCAAATACAACGGTTACAGGTTTCCGGCAGCGCATTATAAGATTTCATCCCTCTATATAGTAAGCTATTTTGTGTAGGGTCGTGCTGTTACGCTTGACACCTGACCATAATTTGATCATATGTTGAAACGGGCGACGGTGTAAAATGTGACAGTGGTTGAAACCACTAAGCCTAAGTTTGCTTGCAAAAAAATGTGGAGTAACGCCCTTGAAAACGTCCCTAATTTGCTTGTTTCGGTTTTCTCCTTTCTTCTATCATTATAACTCAATGTCCTCACTATCTACTGAAAACCATATACTCATTGTCATAAAATATTTATTTTCTTTTGTTACTTGCTATATTTACACTGTTTGCATTTTTAGAATCGTTTACTTATAATACTTGAATATTAATGTTTTAAGTGCCAACATATTGACTGTCCTCAATTATATTTCCTTTTCTTTGATTTGACAAATGTGTTTATATGAATTCATATGTTTCATCTGAATTTTTATACCCTTAGCTCCTGGTAAATTGTTTTTTAATCTGTTGATGTACACATACACTGTTATACCCATATCTGAACCTTTTCTCTCGTGATTTATGATAACGATCATTATTTTAGATAGTTTTAATTTGTATACATATTATGTATTATTTTCTCCTTGTTAGTTAATCTTATAAGCATAATTGATTTAGCATGAAGCGCACTTGAGGTGAAATATCACAAAACTGCGTTATTATTATTATTTGACCTAAACACGGTCGACGTAGCTATATTAACTATTGGTCAAATCTTGCACGGAAAGGCCTTCTTTACTGCCGTGAATCACGTCACGTGAACTTTTCCGATAATCGAGACACCTGGACGTAAGAAAGCTCACAGTTAATTGGCGCTGTTTGCCTACCTGATTCCCCATTGCAACGGCACTTGTTTGCCTAACACCATGTTGGCCGCCCGCCTACACATCGCAGCCGGCCTTAGTCCCAGCGTTCCGGGCGTGTGTTTGTTTGCAGTTTTAAACGAGCTGCAGGACTTTAATATCCCCTAATAAAGCACACAACTGTTCCAACAGGGGTGGGTGCGGGAGGCGCGCGGCCGCTACTTAGGTTCGCCTACTTTTATTTAGGTCGACTGGCTTTCGACTTTATAGTGGTAGAATTTCAAGTTGGCCCACTAAGCCTATGACATAGTTGGACTGGGCAGGCTTTTAGGTTGCCACGTTTTATTTCAAGCTGACATCCTACTTTGTGTGATAATTCCGCTGTTTGAATTAGCGCAAAGCTGGAGCCAAGTCTCGCCATTTGTAGGGGTTTCATATTATTTAGTTTTTACATTATATTGAGGTGTGATGTAGAAAATTAGTAAAAAAAAATGACAGCACGTCTGTTTAGTGAAGAATATATTTGAAGACCCCGCCGCAAGAACCTGTCAACTAACTGTCGAGTCATTCTGAGATATTTACTCTTTTGCGTTTTGTTAAAAAAAGTATTTTATAGTAAGTATAAACATTGACTATTTTTCATAAATGTTTATGCTAACATACTAAATTTAATATATAATTATAATATATAATTTAGAATTTTAATGCATTTCTGCAAATGTTATTATCTCAGAGCAATAATATACAAGATAGAGCGCTGCTGTAGTCAGTTTTATGAGGTTTGCCGGACTCGGCTAGACCTGGGCGTAGTTAAGACTAGGGCTAGGGTATTTTTTATATCCATTCATAGCACATATCGACATAATGTTTTTGTTTATTCGTATAATCACTTTTTCACAGTATTCTTATAAACAAAAATAGAGCATGTAACCTAATAAACCGTTATGTTAATTTATTTCACGTATCAAAACGTGTGGGCGGAGTTAACGGAGACACGAAGAACATTCTAACAATACTTTAAAGCGGTGAGACAATTTGGGAGATTTTGTTGTCTCTTTCTTTCTCATGGTGTACGACGTAAAAACCCGGAGAAAGCGATTCATCCCGAATTTGTATAAGTTGGGTAAAAATAATTAGCACTCTCTCCATATATTGTTACTTCAAGGTTATTATCGTAGATAACACGTTCTTGCCATTAACAAATATAAGTTATAACAAAATTTGCAGTTAACGTGTTCAACTCTTTGATTTTTGCATATTCGCGCCATTTTCATGATCTGACAGTGTGTTCATTGGATAGAGCGTACCAGCATTAGTTTAGTGAGAATACTAACTCATATTTAACAAAAATCAAACAGTTTCTTGCCGTGGAGTCTTCATTTATCAACTGATACAAGCGAGGTGACATCTTTTATAGCGTGAACTCAACTGTTCCTTCACTGCGGCGGGGTCAGAAACGCAATGATTTCGTTGCGTCAACAGCTAGGCCATTGCTTTTAAGTTCGGTGGCGTCAGCAGTTTAGCGGGGCATTCCATGTCATTTCTTCCGTGACGTGTGTGTTGGATGCAGTATATTGATCCCCAAAACTACTAGTTTGTTATCCAGCGTGTATATTACGTCCACATACTTGTGTCACATGTCTGTTATAATAAATTTGCATTGCTTTAGGGTAGCCATGTTGTGTTTCAGGCTTACATCCTACTTTGTATGGTGATTTTGTTATTGGAATTAGAGCCAAGCTGAAGTTGAGTCTCGCCTTAGAGTACATAGAGTGGTACCTATCCAAGGCAGTGTAGTCAGTTTTTGATGATTTTTGCCGGACTCGGCAGACCTGGGCATGGCTAGGACTAGGGCTAGGGTATTTATACATCCATTCGTAGCACATGTCGACATAATTTTTTTTCGTATCGCCACATTTTTACAGTATTGTTATCAACAAAAATATAGCATACAACCTGGAAAAACCGTTTAGTTGTGTCCAGTTTAGTCGCATTTCATAACATGTGGGCGGAGTCCCCGGAGGCGCGGGAGACTAAGATCATCCTTTCAGTACGTAAAAGCGGTGTATTATTTTTGTTGTCTCTTTCTCTCTCATGGCGTGCAACGTAAAAACCTAGAGAAAGTGATTTATCGCAAGTTTGTATAGGTTGTGTAAAAAGAATTAGCTCTCTCTCCATACATAGTTACTCCAAGAGTCTCGCTGACAAAGTTGTAGGTACTGCTGTGTAATAATATTATCTGTTAGTTATGCAGAATGTGTCTGAACGCATACACACTTGTTTGACTTGTTAAACATGTCTGTTATTGCAAATAAATTAATATTTACATTGCTTCAACGTAGCCATGTCTTGTTTCACACGGAAATCCTACTCTGTATGGTAATTTTGCAGTTGAATTAGAGCAAAGCTGAAGTCTCGTTTGATATTAAAGTAATTTGGATTCAGTGAGCACCAGACCAAGAACATTCGGCCAAATAATTACCCCGAAACTCAACACAATAACAGCACAACATCACTATTCCTACTCAGCAATTAAGATTTTCAACAAACTTCCCAAAGACATAATAGATAAGAAAAAAAACTCAAAATACACTTTTCAATAAAATAACCTAAAATGTATAATATTCATTTGATATTAATAAAAATAAAAATATTCAAGAAACCCATGATAGTACTCCCTCCCTAAGCACGAGAATTTTCTTTATTAGGGTGGTATTTATCATTTTCAATTAGAACATTGTACATAGTATATAAACTGAATTAATAAAAAAATTATATCTATATATATTTTAATTAGTGAGTTTTCCAGCATGTTGTATCTTCATTTAAACTTATCTCAAATGTTTGTTTAATTACAAAATATATACACATATATATATATATATATATATATATATATATATATATATATATATATATATATATATATATATATATATATATATATATATATATATATATATATATATATATATACATATATATATATTTACAGACGAGTGATACAATACTGTGAGTGAATATAATGTTATTACGTCACGACGCCGGCGTCGCTTGCAATGTACGACGTCGGCGTCGCTTGCAATGTAACATTTAATTTTCCGGGAAAATTGTTCTAATGTTGACCATTCGGATAATATTGTCATAAATGTTCTATACCGATGACTCTCTTTATTGTGCTTTGTCCTTGGTTGTTTTGTTTTATACTACATGAACTTACTAAAAGTTACCCACATATTTTCGGGTCGAGATAATGTGCGAATTATGGCAACTCCTTTGCAGGGCAACAAAGATTCCCTTGGATTCAGATATCGAGAACTCAAAACCTGTTTTGTAAAAAAAGTCGTATTTTCGTAGAAAGCAATTACTTTGTGGTTTGACATATTTAATGAAATGAAACAATAACATTATAACTACTTGATGAAAGAATTAAATTTATTAAAACTTTCAGATCGAAGAATTATTTTTGACTTGACTTTCATTTATAAAATTGTCAATGGTATTATAGACAGCCCTGATTTATTGAACCTTATTTCGTTTTACATACCAAAGAGAATTACTCGATCCAAAATTTTATTTAGCTGTAACAATAACACCAGGACTGAGTCTTTCAGGTACTCGCTTGTACCTAGATCGCATGTGGTTGGTAATACATACGCAGAGGTGGCTGATGTATTTAACTGAACAGAATGTATATACAAGAAGGTTATAACATCATATTTCTATAATCCATAATGTTTTTATGTATTCAAACACTTTTTTCTACTACTCTACAACCATTCCTTATTTTGTTTGTGCATATAATTCTCATTTTTTCACTGTCAATTGCAAACCTTATGTAAAAACCCTTTAGGGCGTATAAAATAAAATAACTAAATAATTAATTGAATTATTTTTCAATCACCTTCTCCGTTGACGTTTTGCCTCTTTCTATACATATTATCTCTCTCTTTCTCTCGGTTGATTTGTTATAATTTAAATGTTATTTTATTGTTTTCTCACTGTTCTCTTATTTTTATTTTATATTGTGTTCTCCCTCTGTAAGTGTATATATAACCGCACATTATGTATTTTTGTTTATTTTAATTTTGTAACCTGAAGATGCTTAGTCTAACCGAAACTGGTCGGTCATAAAAAAATAAAATAAAATCTTGGTTTTTTACAAAGTTATTGTTTTATTTCATTTAAAAAAAGGTTATTTAA
Source organism: Drusus annulatus (assembly GCA_022651775.1). Classification (NCBI taxonomy): domain Eukaryota; kingdom Metazoa; phylum Arthropoda; class Insecta; order Trichoptera; family Limnephilidae; genus Drusus; species Drusus annulatus. The sequence continues at coordinate 59,895 of JAGWCC010001202.1, read as the reverse complement.
TATTTTAGAGTTGCAAAGTCAGCTTGAAATGATCCAAGCTATAAGACTCTAGTAACCAGATCTAAAAAGCTGCCAGTTTCCTAATCTTCATCTTGCTTTTCTTTAATGGCTTTCCAAGTTCCTTTATACTTAACAGATTATAAAAATTCAGCCAATTTTTACAATAACAATATTATTATTACTGCTACTATTATTAGGGTTTCAAAAATAATATTCTAATTCTAGGTAACTTAAGCCGATAGTAATATTGTGAAAGCTTTCGCTTGTTATTTTCAATAGAAGTGGGGTTTGAGAGGATGACGGATGAGAATGTTGTCTTCATAGGAAATATGATGAATTCTTCTTGGAGAGATAAAAACATAATAATATTATAAGATAAAATCAGTGGAAGCATAAAAAATAAGGGTTGTAGTAAATCCCGAAATAATACTTTCATCTTTAAGTGTTTTTGATAAAGCGACGGTATTTGTACAAACAGTAAAACATTGCGATTATTTAATTTTATTTACCCGGCGGCGCCGGAGTCGAACCTGTAAGCTCAGTCGTAGACTTCGCTACAGTGATCGGAAATTTCTACATATCTGTATTTTTTAATCTAGTTACTAAACAAGAAGGGCGACAGCGAGACGGCCTCCATGTTCGAGTGGTAAGACGCTCGACTACGAATCCAAAGGTCGCGGGTTCAAACCCGGCGTGCGCAAATAAATTTTATTTGAGAAACATATGTCATAACACATTTAATTCATATTAAATAAGATAAAGTATATTTGCGGCACGTTCCGGAGTGGTAGACACTCTAAGTATCGCCCTGGTGAAAGACCACCATTCAGAATCGAAACGTTGCTTGAAATGGCTTTTTTGGCGAAACGTTGATTTGAATTGGTTTGGTGACCAGATCTGAATATCCAGGTACTTCACAACCTTCCTCTTCCCCATCTCCCTCTTCACAGCAGCCCCAAAGATGACATAAGCCATGAGGGAAATTATTTCTCTCAAGGCCTCCTGTGTGGATTTATTGCAAAACAAAAAAATAATCTCGTTTCCGTCCCACTACTTTCAGCCTCACAACATACCCCAATTGGGGTTTTTATAGTCTCACTGGCTCAAGACGGTTGGGAGCAGTTGTTGGCACTCTTGTGCGGCATTCCCAAAAAAAGTCAAAGCATTTTCCACTCTAAAACGAAATATTTTTTATATTTTTTATTTTATTCACTAATTATAACGTATAATTCTTAGTGAAGACTTATATTATTATTTGAATGTGATCTCCGCGGCATTTAAACCCGTGACTTCTGGACACAGAGACAAGGCTATTGCCGCTCTGGCACGTAATTTGTCAAAGACATTTATTATATAATCAGCACAACCCAAACAATAGAAATATTTTTGGAAAAAAACTAGCACCCTGTATATTCAAAAACGATTTTTCCTCGATACATTATTATTCAATTTCATCTCCATTCCACTCGGAATTTATTACGCAAAGTGGGTTTGCCTGTCATTCGCCATCCTCTATTGAACATTGAATATTATCGCAAGTGTTTCTACTGTCTCCGTCCATAATATGAATGTCCTGTACGTGTACTAACACATCTGAAGAATAGACTTTTTAAATGAGAGCTTATTGAATTAAGTATTTGAGTTTAAATATAACCATATTGGATTTTAAGGTGGCTTATGCTGAAAATAGTTTTTTTTCAGTTTTATTAGAGGTCAGCACCCAAAAATGCACAATTTTTGGCTAATACAAGGAATACTTTTTTTTTATTTTTTACTTTTTTTTTCTTATATTATTTTTTTACATTACCTACCTCACTAGGTCATTAAAACCTGTTATGAGGTAGGTGACAGTGATTGCAAGTAGAATAATATAAAATATGTAGAATTTTTTTACACAATGCTAGTTTTTTCCATGTAAGATTAATTAACAGTAGGTAAATTTGCATGGCACTAATCCTATAACTAATGAAAGTGAATACGATACAAATATGCGTACATTTTACATCGTAACAATCCTACAATTATTGATAGTGAATACATTACCTAAAGAAGGAAAAATTGCAAATTTTAAACTAGTATACAATAATACTGGAGTTAAAAGAATTATTATAGAATTATGATGCAATATTTATATAATATCGTGTTATTATGTAAGAGAAATGTAATTTTTTAGATCGGGCATTTTATAAAGCTGCTCTAGTTTGTCATGGAATGAGTGAAGAATTTCAAGTGCTTTTTTAGGAGGTCTTCAATTTCCTTGCGGTTCTTACTGATTAGCCATTTAGTTATGTGTTTTTTAAAGGAATACATATTGGTTATACTACAAATGATTTATCTGTACATTCTTTACGGATTAGTTTGGAAAATGTCTAAGGTTTCCAGTGAATATAACTTTTAAACAGTATTCTTTTTAATTCTTAATAAAATGCACACTGGAATTTTAGGCAAAACGTTGAAAACTGCCTTCGCTGGTTTTCAAACTGCACCTTTTACTGAAATTTTAGTATGCTTTTCATAGAATTTAAAGATTTCGGTTAAAAAATTGTATTGGCTCGAAACCTTAGACATTTTCCTGACTACCTATACTACCCATTTTATTAATGTGTCAAAGCACATTTAATTCATATAAAATAATGCATGGTATATTTGCGGCAAGTTCCAGAAAGGTAGATACACCAAGTATCGCCCTGGTGAAAAACCACTATGCAGAATCGAAACGTTGCTCGAAATGGCTTTAGACGTAATTGGTGACCAGATCAATAGCCAGGTACTCCCTACGTGTAATTCCCCTCCCCACTACCTTCAGCCTCACAACATACCCCAATTAGGAATGCCATAGTCTCACGGAATTCTATAAAGTGACGTTTAGCGCCATTTTTGAGTGCTGAGGCATAATTCAATGAGCTTTCTAGTAAAATTTCTACGTTGAAGATGCCTTAGTAACCTACGCAGGGGCCGTCCACACTATGTTCGGAGATTTAAAGATGTCTAAGTATACGTGGCCCCTACGTAAACTCAGTAGATATGAAAATATTACATTACACCGTATACGTTCGCCGAATACTCTTGCCATATAGAAGAACGAACACTGCCTTATAGTATACCTAAGTTCGGTAGTATTGTCGGTGTTATCGTGAACCGGGGAAATGGGTCACACGAACCGCACCTCTGGAGTACAAAGGCGGGGAGAGATAATGATGAACTATTATAGCAGTCGCTTTAATGGACGGTTTGCTTTAAACTGGGTTAATTCAGCGCCGAATTGATGGCCTATCCAAAGTGTACTTTATCACTCGGCTAATAAAAAGCTGTTCTTGTTACCTACCGAGCGATTTTTATATGGCAAAACTCTGTGTTGTTAAGGTATTTTAAGAAGGTGACGATTTAAGTGGATTTTTTGCAATTATTGGGAGACAAGGGATTTTTATAATTTTATTGAGCGATTTTTTTTCTTGGTTAATTTAATATTATTCTTTTGGTAGATAAAACAGGGGTTACCCTAATTTTGTGGCTGTGCGATTCCAACGGAAAAAATGTGAATAATCAGTTTCATTGCAAAATTTGCAAAGATGGAACGCGTTAGATGCAAAACTGGGATTATTGCTTATATTTTAAACGAAATTCACACTTGCAATGGAATTAGTTTCTTTTCAAATTTTTACAATTAACACAATGTTGGGTTTGAATAAAATTTACACAATGCAATGCTCAGAATTAAAAAGGCAATAAATCACTTTAATCTTAAGGCTCAGCACTCAAAAATAGCGCTAAATATCACTTTGTAGTATGCTAATACAATCAATAAAAAAAAAAAAAAATTGTGTAAATTTTCTATAGATAGTTAAGAAAATGTTTAAGGGTTCCAACGAATAAGTATTTTTTAAATGTAATCTTTTAAATTCTATGAAAGATAACTGAAAAACACTAAAATGTCAATAAAAGATGAAGTTTGAAAACCAGCGGAGTTTTTTAATGTTTTACCTAAAAATCCAGTATACATCTCATAAAGAATTTAAAAGATAACTGTTTAAGAATTGTATTCACTGGATACCTTTTAAAATACATTTTTCTAACGACTCTTATAAAATTAACAGATAAATCATATGTAGTATATCTGGTGCTAGAAAGCGAAAAAGTGTGTATTTTTGGTTGCTAACCCATAATATAAAACGAAATTGACTCTGCACTCCAATTACATTTTTTATTTCTTTTTTTTATTATTTATTTAAAATAATAATAGGTATCTGTCAATTAAAAAAGTAAATTAAATGGAATTCTTGAATAATACTTTAAAACATTAAAAAAATAAAAATACCAAGGAAGATATCGTTAGACAAAAAACTCGGCACATTGCTTGTAGTTATTATAATTGCATTCCGACAGGTATGTCGAAATCCTTCCAGGATATCAAAATTTTAGTATGTTTACATGAAACGGATAATATTATAATAGCTTCAATTTGTTTTTATCAAATCATACTAAGAAAATAATTCACAGCCCGGGGACAAAGTTATAAAAAAATACTAATTACATTCCGTTGCGTGCTTACGAATCACGTTGTTTAGATCCAAACAATAATTCCACATATTATCTCCCTCCCCTGTTTATTATCCTCAAATTACACTCATTACATCGTTTTCAAAGCAATTTAGTCTAACCTCCGACTAATATCAAGAGTATCATTTTTTTCCTAATATATAATAATATTCCAAATAATTCAACTGTCAAACCAATTCCTCCTAGAACAACCTCCAGTACAATTAAAAGAGACAAAACCAACAATCTACTTATGAATTATTTACCTAAAACAATCAGTTCATACTAGAGATGGTCGATGTTCCTGTTCCGGTTAAAAGGAACCGGCTCCAAACCGGTTCCAAACCGGTCGCTGGAACCGTCGATATTATTTCTCCCAAGAACCAGTTCCTTTTTTGACACATACAAATTGATATAATGTGTCCGAGGAACCGGTTCCTATTTGTAGGCGAAAAAATGGTGAATACTCAGTAAATGCTTTTTGGCGGAAAGGTCCTTTTGGTGAGGAACCGATTCCAGTTCTTTTTGATTTCAGAATTTCGCTAGCAACCCCCCTCCATGTTTTTTTTTTACGAGGAACCGGTTCCAGTTCTTTTCGTTTTCAGGAAATCGCTTTCTACAAAAATCTTCTTCGTGGAACTTTTATGGCACCAGGATAAATAACCGGTTCCTCACCAGTTTAGACGACGTTAGCTGCAGAGTGGCTCTTTGGGCTTTGAACTCAGAGATTGTGGATAAAAAAGTGTGTTTTTTCACAAAAGTTTGTCGGCACCTTGTTCCAGAGTTGGAGATACTCCGGTCTGGTGATAGACCACCGTTCAGAATCGAAACGTCACTTCAAATTAGTTATGTTAATATACTTAATCTAAATAGGCAGGTACCTCCTAACAACCTTTTTCCCCGTCTCCTCATGCCTGTAGTGTAGTGTACCCAGATGTTCTGGAGTATTTTCAAGTTAAAATATCATTCCACAACTTATACAAATACATTTTATTTTATCATATAATATCCTGTGGAAATAAAAGATAATATTCTTATGTGCAATGTTCTAAAATACACTAAGGTCGGACACTCTTTGATATTTCCATCTTTTTTTCGCCGCTTTAATAAATCGTTCACGGTTCATTCGTTTCCTTCAGATACCAGTGACAGTTTTACAAACAGAATTCCGAAAACTTCGACCAAACGTCCTTGGAATTTAAAAATTACAGTGTCTGAACAAAAGTTTATGTGATCAAAATGGCAAGTTGGTGTAGTGTTGTATCAGCGGCGAGACGAACTCATTCGAGGGATTTAGGAATCAGCGGTTATTTTAATTTGGGGGTACGACAAGTAAAATCATGTACTGGTATCTGAATTTCAACAAATATCATTCAATAAAACATTCCGTCCATTAAAACCAATGACCAGTGACCGAAATTAATTGAAATCAACACTTATACGAGACCGCGTTCATCGTATGACACTATTTTTTTACCAATATTGTAATTTCTAGAGCAAAAAGCATTCGATACTTATACCTCCAATGAAAAATTGAGGAAAAATGTCACTGCGCGTCTCTTGGCAGTTGCCGCCCAGCGATGAAATTGAATCAAATGTCATTTTGGTGTGAAAGAAGACGAGTTTAGTGTTTAAAAACCTTCAGCAGCGAAAAACTATTTGATGAAAATACCAAAATGGCGCAAAGCCCGCCGTGTGATGTGACGTGAGAGCGGTACATCTGATGTCGCCCCTTGCAATTGACCACTTGTCCAGACACTGTAATCCTTAGCCAAGTACCTTTCGTCGGGAGAGTTCGGAGCCCCGCGGCGCGGGACCGGGCCGTCGCGGGGGCGGTTGCCCTCCTCCCCGCCCCTCCGCGGCAGGTGTCACGTCGCCGGCCAGCTCATAATATCAGTTTTATAGACAAAACAATAATGCACACAGTGTTGAATAGTCGCACAAAAATATACAAAACGCGTTTCATAATAATACCTCGCCTCCGCAACTATTACACTAGCCATAACTCAAAAATGTCGATATTATATAATGGTTTCAAATTTTGTAGTTGATAATTTGTGGTGGGATTCTATTTTAATATGAATTTATGATTGAAAACTATACTACGTCTGTCTCGACACAGGAATATCCTATTGAGACAGAAATGGACCAAACCCATGTATTTTTTATATATTTTAACAAGAATAAATAAATAAAAAGCCTTTTAAACTCATTTTTTTTACTGGACCGATTTCCCCTTGTAACGGGCATCTTCAGACTGGTTCAATCTTGGAATGACAATATATGGAGAGAGAGCTAATTATTTTTATCCAACCTATAGAAATTTGGGATAAATCACTTTCTCCAGGTTTTTATGTCGTACACCATAAGAAAGAAAGAGACAGCAAAATTTCACAAATTATCACACCGCTTTAAAGTATTGTAAGGATGTTATACGTGCCCCGCGTCTCCGTTGACTCCGACCACACGTTTTGCGACATAAATGGACATAAGTCAACGGTTTTTAGGTTATATATTCTATATTTTTGTTTACAACAATACTGTGAACAAGTGGTTATACGAATAAACAAAAAACATTATGTCGACATGTGCCATGAATGGAAGTTCAAATACCCTAGCCCCAGTCCTAGCCACGCCTTGGTCTATCCGAGTCCGGAAAAACTCATTAAAACTGACTAGAGCAGCGCTCTCTCTTGTATATTATTGCTCTGAGGGTACGATCTATGGTACATATACCGTTCATTGCCGGAATGGACGCTATTGGTTATATGTAATACTGAACATTTGCGACATAGTATTTTTTTTTTTTTTTTGCTGACAGGGGCCGCTTTACAAATGCATTCGAATATAACTCCGGGTGAGTTTATTACCTCTGAAAAAAGTAAAAATTCCGAGGTGTTGTAAAATAAAAGCAACAGAATTTTGTTTGTTGTGACCATATTGATGGAATAATGAATAGACAAAATCAAATAATTTAAACTAATTTTCAAAGAATCTCAAATACGAGCGTTAAAGTTGAATTCACGCGTACATGCATATCTGTAAAATAAGTACAAATATATATATTTTTTTTCTTCTTATATTTAAAAAAGGAAGATAAACATTGCCGGATTACGAATAACCTGACAATAATTGAAAAACTCCCACTGACATCATAAGAAGCGGAAGATGTTGCTTGTGCAATGATGGAGGAGCCAGCAGAGGAATTGAACGCACTACGCCCGGGTGGGGATCCGACGCGTTTGTCCACTCAGCTACCGACCGGTATATCTGTTGGCCGTTGTAATTGACTCTGTAACTTTTTACAGCATGTTTCATTATACATAGCCTGTTCAAAAGAAAAGGTGAATTTTAAATTTTCGCGGGCTGAGTACATACGATTATCGTTTCTTTTGTTGTTATGTTGGTACACATATGTTTATCATATATTAGCATTATCAGCCATTTAGGATTAGTGGTTTGTTTTTGACAACTGGAAAGGTTAGTCACGTTTTTTGTGTTCTTTGATGTTTTACTTTAAAAAAAAAGGTCAAAGAATAAAATCCATGATTTGTTTTTCCACAACTCCAGGACGCTCATCGTCATTAACATCTTCTCGGCCTTCTGCAAAGCGCTTGTACCATTTATAAACACTTTTTTGAGACAAAGTAGACTCGCCGAATGCCACAGTCAACATTTTAAGTGCGTTGTAGCACTTTATCCCATTTTTAACGCAAATTTAATACATATTCTTTGATCCGTTTTTTTTCAAAAGTAAAAAATCGAAGAACACACAAAAATGTGACTAACCTTCCCAGTTGTCAAAAACAAACCACTAATCCAAAATGGCTGATAATTCTAACATATGATAAACATATGTGTACGAACATAACAAAAAAAAAACGACAGTCAAATGTACACAGCCCGCGAAAATTCAAAATTAACCTTTTCTTTTGAACAGGCCTCGTATATGTAGTTAAAGAAAAAAATGTGTTATCAAGAAAATATATTTAGCTTTCTGTTTTGCCAAATTTTATTTTTGTTTTGTTTGGGCCAGTGACATTTTCCTCCCTTTTTCTGATGAATCCCCCTTTCTATAAAAGTATTCGTCTACCCACTTTGTCGGGAAAACCGAAGTCTAGATTATTACAGTTCCAACAACGGGAAAAACAGCAAAACATTTTATTAAAGGCTTCTGCGTATTTCTACAATAAACGACATGACAAAAATGTATTAATAACTACATAGTATTACCTACACACAAGATTGTAATTCCCAGAAAGTATACCTCCTTATCAAAAGACACAGACAATGAAGTAAGTACCGTTCTTGGGTTGTTTACATTTTGGTATAACTTATCGGCACAAAAATATGGTTATTTTGATTATTTTTGCATTACGTATATTGCTTTATGTTGTTTCTATTGGACCCAACCTTCTTCAGGATAGGACATTGTAATATATACTAACCTAAGTACAGACATTTATATTTGAGGTTGGGTTTTTTATTCAATTTAGACTAAACTAATACAGACATGTACATATGACGTTAGGTTTGTAGTTAGGTTAGTCAAAATAAAATAAAAACCTAACCTCATATATAAATGTTCTTCAACCTTCTTCAAGATACGAGATTGTAATACATACTAACCTAAGTACATACATTTATATATAAGGTTAGGTTTTTATTTCAATTTAGACTAAACTAAGTACAGACATGTATATATGAGGTTAGGTTTGTACTTAGGTTAGTCTATATTATACTGTACTATCCCGAAGAAGGTTGGTTTCAACCGAAACTAGAAGACAATAGACATGTATTTAATAAAAAAGTGGTTTAAAACTAAATATCTCTTTTTTCTAATTATAATGTCAAGCTACAAAGTGTTTATTTTCTTAAAAAATTGAATAGCATCATTAGTAAATATCATAATTATTTTTCATTTTATCAATAATCTAAATAATTTATAGCGAAACTCCCTATTGTTTTAGTGCTAAATAGCTAAAACTATTTGTAAAATCACCACAATTTCATGCACAGCTAGAAAGCGATACATTTAAAAAAAATAGTAGGTAGGTACTAAACAAAAGTTGTTTGGGTAGATGCACTGTTAGGGGAAATGGTAGGGAAAATATTTAGAGTTGTGAAAATATAATTAAAATAATGGTTAAAGGTCAAAGGAATGAATGTATTGTGTAAATTAAATGAACATTGGAATATCAGGAATGGGAGAGCATACGATATAATATAATCAATTGGCATATATTATTACTATTGTTACAAAATACATTTTATAAAGGCAATATTACGAACGAAATACACATAGTAGGTAATTGCCCCACCAATGCGTCATCGCATAATACACATATCAACCATGAACATATTTGATACTACATACGTACGGCAATTACAGCGCATTTATTATTCAAATCCTGTGATTCTCCTTTATTGCACGCGCTGTACAACTGTACACGTAGAGGTACCTACTTAACATAATAATAAACATATATTCTATTGAACAGATGGTTTCATCGTTTGGTTTAGCTGGTTTATGGGAGGCTACAATCCCACGAGCACTTGAACAAGCCGAAATCGACGGTTTGACAAAATATTAAATCATCTTGGAAACACTAATTTAGTCACGGACGCATTTTCGTTAAATGCAAAAGAATAGTACATGGTCGCAACATAAATCATACAGAAACATTAGTCGCAATACTCAGTTTTTGTTCATAGTATCAAAATCGCAATCAGCATAAATATAAACACAGTTTTAAAATAATACACATAAAACGTAATCTTAAACATAACAATAATATGCCACATAAATTGCAGTTAAAAAAAAAACATTTTGGGTATTAACTCTTCATAAACTTGCGCAAAGCAACTGCCTGTTTCCTAGCCCACATTTAAATTTCACTCAGTTTAACTCTAGAACACCTTTACATCTTCCACATTCCTTGTCTAAATCAGAACTAACAAATATCATTACTCTGTATTCACTGGAAACCTCAGACCTTTTTCTAACTACCCGTAAAAAAATTGCGGATAAATCATTTTTAGTATTGATTGTATTAGAATGCTGCACAGTGACGTTTAGCTTCATTCTTGGATGCTAGCCCTTAAGACTCAGCACTCAAAAATAGAGTTAAACGTCACTTTGTAGCATTCTAATACAAGCAATACCACAAATGATTTATCTGTAAATTTTCTATGGGTTTTATTTATGGTTTTAAAGTTTATTTTGTTGAACTCCATTTTAATTTTGTGGTTTTTTAATTTTATTTACACAATAATAATAATTATTTTAAATTTAAAAAAAAAAATTTAGTTAAAAGTTCTGCTATGTAATTATTTTTACGCGTGACAGCTGTTTCGCCTTCTGAGGGCATTATCAAACTGTCTTTCATTGCCCTCAGAAGGCGAAACAGCTGTCACGCGTAAAAATAATTACATAGCAGAACTTTTAACTAAAAATTGTTTTTTTAAATTTAAAATAATACTAATTATGGTTTAAATAAAATTAAAAACCTGAGAATTTTCAATGGGTAGTTAGAAAAATGTCTAAGGTTTCCTGTGAGTAAAAATTTAAAACTGGAATCTTATAGTTTTTTTTAAACATTATAAAATGATAGTAGAAGGTACAGTTTGAAAACTAGCAACGGCATTTTTGAAGGTTGTATTCAAAATTTAAGAATTGTATTCAACCTTAGACATTTTACTAACTACTCGTATAAAATTAAAACATACATCATTCATTTGTAGTATTGCTTCTATTAGATAGCCAAAAAGTGTTTATATTTGGGTGTTGACCCTAGATTGCAGACTGCTAATTTCAATTGTCAACTGATTAATATAAAGTTTTTAAAAAATAAATTGTAATACTATGTCGCAGTATGAAATAAATTTAGGTTTGTCGTTTATTTAACTTCGTTATAACGAGGTTTCGTTATCAAGAGCTGCGTTAACCGAGGTTTAACTGTGTCACCTAAATGGTGAGGGAATGTACTACTCATAAAAAGTAACGTCTGTGATTTATGGACCATGCGGGTGGCGCATTCGTAATTCGTATCAAGTAGGATGTAATTTGATTAAATATCATTTAATATTAACCCTTATATCGAAAAGGTCAGGAGAAGTGGTGCCCAAAGGCAAAGTATTCGGATAATGAAATGATATTTTGAATTAACACCTGGGAAGGAAGACGCGAACTCTTCTCATAGGTGGTGCAATTAGAGTTGACCCAAACAACACACACTTAGGATTGTGTGTATTGGTGCATATGCATACATTTCAGACAGTGATATCTTTGCTGAACGTCACTGAGAAACTTTTGACTTGTTTACTCCTGCTTAGTTTTTAACGAGTAAGGGACCAAAAGTGTTAAAATAATAATTTTTTTTTTTTGCAAATTCGACCAAAGTGAATACTTGTTGTCCCTTACTCGCTAGTAACAAGTTGGTGTTAGCAAGACAAAATTCTTTTTCTGAAATTGTTTCTCAGTGACGTTTTAAAGCACTGTGAGAAGTGCATAAATATGCACCAATACACACAACCCAAAGTTTTTGTTGTTTGGTTCAACTCTAATTAGGCGATCTTTATTGATTATTTCACGACTTTTACAGAGATGGTACGTAGTTTTAAAATAGTTGTAGTTTTTTTTGGTCGAAAAACTCCATAAAAGTACCTAACCAAGAAACTTATAAAAAAAAGCCAACACGCAAAATAGCTTTCTATATTAAGGGATGAAATTTTATAATACGCTGCCGGAAACCACCAAAATTATGCGAATCAATAGATTCAAAATAGCCTGAAAGAACTATTTAAAATGCATATGAATCAAAAATAATAAGTAGTATATAAGTTAAAATATTGTAAAATAAAAATAAAATGAAATAATTAGATACTTTGTAACCTTTAATGTACAAGTAACTAATATACAATAATTAAAACTAAAAACCAGAAAAAGTAAAATGTGCTCAACGAATAGGTTTTAAAAAAAGAACAAGATATATTTAATAAATTGTCGTTGGTTACGGCGTCACATTTGACGCGCGGTCGGTTGGATCTAAATTAACATCATTGCATGTTTTTTTTAAATATATAATATTATATATACATTTTTTTAATACTTTTTTATTTTGTTTATAATGGCGCCACCAACCGCAGGTGAAAAAGAGGCGATGCAGTTGAAAGCAGACATCAGCGCGATGAGGGTGGCGAAGTCCAGGATCAAGAAATGGCGCTCTGATTGGGAGTGGCTGGTCGCCGTTGAGCAGTAAGTTATTTACATTTTACTCATCAGCATATCCAAAATTACTAATGGACAAGATTCAGAGTACCAGGAAAATATGAAATTATGCAAACATTAATAAAAGTAGAGGTCTGAGGAAGATAAACACTCACGGGTTAGGAATACCCTGACAATATTTGAAAAACTCCTTCTGCCATCACAATGAGCGGAAGATGTAGCTAGCAAAGGAATAGGTCCAGATGAGAATCTGACGCGTTTGTCCACTCAGCTACTAACCGGTCACAGTATAAATACCAGTATTGATAAATAACAACATCGTATAAATACCGATATGGTATTAATACCAATATCGTATGAATAGCAATAAAAAATAATATATAGGAATCCGACGCGTTTGTACACTCAGCTACAAAACGCGAAGTTGGATCATGTCAAGAGTTGGAATAACAGAAGATTATATATGAATGCGATTGAAGCAAGGAACGTAAATGACAGAGTTGTAAGGACTCGTTTGCCTGCGTCCATTTATATATTGGTGTTCTAGCCGAAACTATCCTAACTGAACCTAGTTAATTATAATCAGGGCCGGTCCTGTGATGGCGCAATTGAAGCAGTCCGCTCCAGTCAGGAGATTGCCATAGCGCTAAAAGTATATAATTTCAATGTTTTTTTAAGCGCCTAGCCTTTATATTATATTATATGAAAAAATCCATACTGTCCATGGGCGCAAATCGAACCCGGAACTACCCGACCCGACGGCGCAGAGTAAAAGTCGCGCTTCTTGTTCCGTACTTGATACGAGTTGGTACCTATCTTTTATTCGTACCTATAGGCGCAAAAATAAATTATACACGCACCAAACGCCGTTTTCCTCAGGCCAGGACCTGATTATTATTATAGTAAAAAAGTATCTCGATATCGTGGTGTAAATGCTGTATGCATAGCGGCATTTTAGTGACAGGAACTTGACCGTATTTACCACAATCATAAGCACAATGTCCAGACAAAAATGCTTCCACAAACGTATTTATATAACACAAACCGTTGAATTTTTGGACAAAATATTATAACATTACTAATAAGTAAGTACCATAAGACTATACAGTTTTTAAAATAGACGAAAAAGAGTTCGAAACAATTGGCAAAAACAACACAGCTGTGATTGCAAACTGTCACAAGTGCTTGAACAAATAAATAATAAATCATCAGCAACAATAAGAATACGCGCGTTGGGTTTGTTTTAATATTCAATCAATATCCGCACTATGCCCGAACTAACGCAGGCTGAAAAAGACGTGATACAGGTGAAGGGAGCCATCAGCGCACTTCGCAATCAGAAATGCCGGTTGAAGAGGTGGCACGAGGACTGGGCGTGGTTAGACAGTGCATTCAGGTGCGTAAGACCCAATAAAAAAGTAACACATCTTCTAGTTCTTTTGTTCTGGCGAGTTTTGTTTCTTATAGAGTGTTCATCAACCAGCCAACCTTGACAACTTTCTGAAGAATGTTCCCCAGTCACAAAAATCTCTTAACGTTCACGACACGAGTCTTGAGATATGCCAATTGTTTTCTTTACCGTATCTCAGGAGCACAGGGTGCATTTTAAGTTAGGTAATTTATGAAAATCTGCTCGTTTGTGGCCCATTTAGTCTTTGGCACTTTTATCAAGCTCCTGCGCAGTGACATTTTAAATATTATTTTTTGTATTTTAATTTCAATTTGCGAATTTCATGTCTATTATGTCGGAATCACTTTTTGAAATGCTTGATTTTTTGATTTTATGGATTCTTTCGTAATCCTCTGCTAACTAGCTGGGGCTTATACAAATACCCCTCATAATGTCTATCTAACTAGTACTACGGCTCATTAGGCCTTATTACTATCACCATCTGATGGTTGCATTTAAGTTTACATTAGTGAGTTCTTAGGGAAAAGGTCTTAACTGGATAAAAAACCCTAAGCAAGGACAAAAGCTTGTTAAAATGCGACGATGCGTAACTAACACAAGTGCAGTTAGTAAGAACGATAAAATCGACTGATCAGTTGGATGACTATCTGACAGATAGTACTTATTTTATCCCTTCGGAAGAGATGATGCATCTCTTATCGCTTCTAAAATTTGATGTTTTTAGAATAGATTGAAAACCGCAAAAGACAAAAAGAAAATCAAAGCGATTAAAAATGAACGCGGAATGACCGACGCACGGCGCTGCCAAAGCTCTGACATGTGCAAAAGATGGGTGATCAAAGAAGTGTTTGAAATGTGTTATAAAAATCTAAAGTTTACGGAATAATGCTTTGAAAACATTGTTAGAAGAAAAGATAATAATTTAATGTCGATCAATCGAATGCATCTAATACTCGAGACGTGCAAACTCGAGTCCGTATAATAGACGAGAACGTGAGAAGATGATTTTAAAATATACAAGAATGTGAAGGAAGCAATGAATGCATGCCAAGAAGTATTTTATATGTATTCCGTCCTTCTCACGATGTGTTCATATTAAAGGTGCCTCAGTTCAACGGGCTTTAAACTTCTTACCGGCGAAAAGGGTGGCATTTTGAGGGAACTGCTAACTAGAGAAACCATAAAAACTGAAAAGTTGAGACTCGACACGAAGCGCTGCGGTAATGAGTGGACATCGGATAATATCGACTGTGTTTAGGTGAAAGGCGTTTTTCAACATTTTTCACAAGAAAATTGAGGCTTTAATAATAACATAATGGTCATGCTGTTATGTTGACTAACTAACTAACTAACCATCACGCCGTTTCTCCGCAGGGGTAGGCAGAGAGGACGGACCGCCATATAACTCTGCCTTGGCACACACTCCTTGCTTCATTTACATTCATACATCGTCTCATACATACTCTTCTATTATTCTGACTCTTCACATGACCCGATTCAAGTATTTGATTTACTTGATCGTGCCATGTCTTTCTCGGGCGTCCTCGACTTCTTCTTCCATTCACTTTCGCATCATATATTCTTTTCACACTCCTTTTTTCGTTCATCCGCTATACATGCCCAAACCATCTAAGAGTGCATTTCTTGATCCTATTCATCAAATTAAGATCATTATGCCACCTGATCTCAATTTGATCAAATGCTGAAACGGATCGAGAATCGGTGGTCGAAGGGGGCGATTATTTAAAGTGGTAGCGGTGAAAAATCAAAAAGACACTAATCATCGATTTGTAACAGTGTAAAGTGTGACAGTGGTTAAAACAACTACGTCTAAGTTTGCTTTGCAAAAAAAGTCGAATAACGCCTTTGACCTAAACACAGTCGAAATGCATTTGAATTTGCATAATGCATGTTTGAGCCTTCTTGGTCTTTAGTGCACGTGTTTTTGTAATTTAATTTTTCAAATTGAGTATAATTATTATTATGTTTTTCTATTTAAAGTTTATTTTTTATTTTTAGTGACAGCTGTTTCGGCGTTCAAAGCCATTATCAAACTGTGTCTACATGGAAACAGCTTCCTTTTTTTTAATATGAATACCGCACAAGAGTCTAAGCTGCTCCCAACCGTCTAGAGCCAGTGAAACTATGGCATCCCCAAATAGGGTATGCTGTGAGGCTAAATGTAGTGGGAAGGAGAAAGAGATTGAGCCAGTGAAACTATGGCATCCCCAAATAGGGTATGCTGTGAGGCTAAATGTAGTGGGAAGGAGAAAGAGATTGAGAAGAGGAAGGTTGGAAAGTACCTGGCTATTCAGATCTAGTCACCAAATACGGCTAAAGCCATTTCAAGCAACGTTTCGATTCTGAATGGTGGTCATACGAATCAAAATGTGTCATGACACATATTAATTAAATAAAAGTTAAATAAAAACAAATTCTATAGAATATGAACAGCCTGTACTAGTCTGAAGATGGCCGTTATAGGCTGAAACCGGTCCAGTCAAAAAAAAAAAAGAAAAGTGGAATAAAAGTTATAAATTTGTTTTTATTTAATCATTAAAATGGAATTCCACCATGAATTAACAGTTACAAAATTAGAAATAATAAATACAAGTTATTGGCGCACGCCGAGTTAGAACCCGCGACCTTTGGATTCGTAGTCGAGCGTCTTACCACTCGACCATGGAGGCCGTCACAAAAAAAAAACAAATAATAATATTAGATTTGATAAAAATAAAAATTAAATGAAGCTCTACAAATATAACAAAATGATTTTTTCAAAAACGAGTTAACACGTTATTTTCAAAACTTTGCGGTGATCGAGACGCCTGAAAATATGCCCAACGCACCAAGATGAAAAAAATCAAGAAGTTATAAATCAAAAAAAAAAATCCGAGTTTTGTTTTGCACCTCCCTTCCCGCTCTAAGACATTGGCATTTTAAATGTACATAATTTGATGTCTAGTAATTAGTTAACCTTTTAACAAAAACTCTCCTTCACCTTATGTTCGTTCGACGAGCGAATTTTCATCGGGACCATTCTTTGACAACATCACGTTCGTTGGCAGTTTGAGCGATGATCGAATTTCCGTCGTAAAATTGTAATATTTTATACACATTTTCGATTCGGTTCGTTACTAAGTTCGCCACCGTTATTGGTGATGTATTTTTCAATTCCGTCATTCTTGATAACGTTTATTTTAAAGTATGGCTTAATAAATTATTGACGTTGTGCAAAAATAGATCAGAGGTTATAAATTATTTCACACTTGCATATACCGACATCAGTACGATATGATACATGGGAACTGTCTTCTCTTCTGTGCGTCATATTTTCAGAGCATTGATATACAGGAGGCTTATATACTATCTGTAGTCAGTATTGATGATTTTTGCCTGACTCGGCTAGACCTGGGCGTGGCTAGGACTAGGGCTAGGGTATTTATACATACGTTCATAGCACATGTCGACATAATGTTTTTGTTTATTTGTATAACCACTTTTTCACAGTATTTTTATAAACAAAATATAGCACATAACCTAAAAAACCGTTGAGTTATGTTCAGTTTAGTCGCCTATCAAAACGTGTGGGCGGAGTCTCCGTAGACGCGGGAGACGGAGAACATTATTACATACCTAAATGCTATGTGATATTATTCTTTTTTTTTGTTGTCTCTTTCTGTCTCATGGCGTACGTTGTAAAAACCAGGAGAAAGTGATTTATCCCAAGTTTGTAAAGGTTGGGTAAAAATAATTAGCTCTCTCTATATATATTGTTACTCCAATGTCATATTATTGCAAGTCTCAATTGTCAACTATGTGTTGCAGAGAGCGTCGTTTGGCATACAGGGCGGCCTACGACGGGGCGCGGGCCCGGGGCTGGCGCGGGGGCGCGAGGCAGGCCATCAAGGTGCGCGAGGACGACTCCGAGGAGGCCAAGGACTTTGTCGAGACGAGGACTTTGCCGCCCATACCCAACACCGAGAAGAGGAAGATCGGATGGATCAGCACAAAGTAAAAATATCCACTTCTTACACATGAGGGGTAAAGAATCAAAACTCATGAACTCAATCATTTTCAAAAAGCTTCTTTTTTTATTTGTTGATTCTAATTTTAATTTTTTTCCCCTTGCACATGCAATCTTTTTCACCTCAATCATTTATGGAATGAATGATGATTGTCTAATAAGATAAAAATGTGGACATACGGAACAATTATGATTGTGTGTATTGGTGCTTATACATACTTTCCGACAGTGGTGTGTTTTGCGAAACGTCACTGAGAAACAGCTATTCAGTTATTCAAAAAGCTTTACAGTGTGTTCTTTTTTCATTATATTAAGGATGAACTTTTTTAAAACAATTATAATTTTTTTTAACTTGCTGTATATGCAATGCATCTATGTGTGTACTGTGTTCGTGTCAACTCTGACTGCGACACCTTACAATTAGTCCATTTTTATAACTGCATTTGAATAATCAGGTAATAACTGATTGGTCTAAAGAAAGCCTACGTCTAGGGATTTATTGTGCACTGGAATTTGTAATATGACGCCACTGAATGCAAACATATCATTGTCAAGAGGAAGACGATACAACGGATTTATCGGCGGTATGCCGACGACGATTATTCGACGGCCTCCATGGTCGAGTGGTAAGACGCTCGACTACGAATCAAAAGGTCGCGGGTTCGAACCCGGCGTGCGCCAATAACTTTTATTTAATTAATATGTGTCATAACACATTTAATTCATATAAAAACAATAAAAAGTATATTTGCGGCACGTTCCAGAGTGGTAGATACTCTAAGTATCGCCCTGGTGAAAGACCACCATTCAGAATCGAAACGTTGCTTGAAATGGCTTAAGCCGTGTTTGGTGACCAGATCTGAATAGCCAGGTACTTCCCAACCTTCCTCTTCCCGATCTCCTTCCCTTCCCCACTACCTTCAGCCTCACAACATACCCAATTTGGGGATGCCATAGTCTCACTGGCTCTAGACGGTTGGGAGCAGTTGAGACTCTTGTGCGGTATTCATGTAAAAAAAATATATATTTACATAAAATAGTAAACTAAAAGAACTTGTAACTAGTAAAATCATGCAGCAATACTGATAAATATAATTAAAGTAAAATCATGGTTTACTACCCCTGACATTCAAAAAATAGTATGTAAGCCATAGAATAAGAACAACTTGTACTAGTCTGAAGATGGCCGTTATAGGCTGAAACCGGTCCAGTCAAAAAACAAAAAGTGAAATAAAGTTAAAAAATTGTTTTTTATTTAATCATCAAAATGGAATTCCACCATGAATTAACAGTTACAAAATTAGAAATAATAAAAATTGGTAAATGGTACTCGACCAGGCCGATTGACCATAATAGGTCGTCTATCACATACCATAATGTGGTGGTTTCCCTTTGCCATCCAGATCACAGATACACCGGTGCCGAAAGGTGCAACTATAGTTGTGGTGGTTCCTTTCGAGATCTAGTACACTGAGTTGTTTTGGCGTTTCAGGCCAGAATTCAAGTTGGAGAAGTATGTGACATGGCGCCTGAGAATACCGTACAAAGCGCCAGAAGCCTGGGAGAGACCAGGATTTGACTGTGATGCAGTAAAAAAGAAAGAAGATTGATTTATAAATCTTAAATATATCGTCTCACCAAAATATACACGAAAACCCATGCATAAATATTTCAATTTAATATTAGGTGTTTTTGTAAATAAATTCGGTGTTTGATGGTGGTGTTAGGTAAGATTTTGATATATTTTTGAGTTTATACGTCGGTTCATAATATTATTGTGTCATTACTTTATATATTGTGTAAAACGTTTTGTAAAAAAACATACCTCCTGCAAATTTGTTTTATTTCCATGGAATGTCGACTATATCGCGCCGGAAAGGCAAAAATGCTGACACGCCATTTTGGGAAGTTTGCACCAGACTACTTTATTTTTTTGGTTTTTGTTTTAAAATAATAATGCATAAGTCTTTAGTACCCGGTTGGATTCTGAAAAAAAAAGTTAACTCAGGTGACGCAATGCTGAGTTACCTGAAGCGACCAAAAGCTTAAAAAAGTCTCAAAACTGTGTCGCTTGAGTCAAGCCTTCTCCCAAATGGTAAATATATTTTAGATGGCTGAAGGGTCACAAAAGTATCCAGAACTAAACGAGAGTCATACTTGCACATTTAACTCATTTTTGACCAAAGTGTCGCTTAAGCCCCTTTGCCTTTCCAGCGACGATATGTAAAAAGGTTGGCTAATTACAGTTATTTGATACAATGCTCGCAGATTATATTCGAAATCCACGTTTTAATCAACTAGACTTTAATGTTTTCTTATAGATAAATACGAGAGTTATATCTGCTGAAAAAATCTATGCCCCAAATCTTAGAGTGTATAGAGTGGTATCAATCCAAGCCAGTGTAGTCAGTTTTTGATGATTTTTACCTGACTCGGCGGATCTGGGCGTGGCTAAGACCAAGGCTAGGGTATTTATACATCCATTCATATCACATATCGACATAATGTTTTTGTTTATTCGTACAACCACTTTTTCACAGTATTGATATCAACAAAAATATAGCATCTAACCTAAAAAACCGTTTATTTGTGTCAAGTTTAGTGGCATAATAAAAAAATGTGGGTGGAGTCCCGCGGTGACCCAGGAGCCCAAGATCATTGTGACAGTACGTAGAAGCGGAGTATTATATTTACTGTCTCTTTCTCTCTCATGGTGTACGACGTAAAAACCCGAAGAAAGTGATTTATTGCAAGTTTGTATCGGTCGGGTAAAAATAATTAGCTCTCTCTCCATACATTGTTTCTCCAAGCCCCAAATGCAATTCATTTTTGGTAATTCAATTTTTACTAACCCAATGGTCAAACAGATGAGGTATACATTTCTGCGTGTGAGGTTGCGCCCGTTTATGGTAATGGTCGATAGATGGCATTATATTTATAAATATAACGAACATATTTTATGCAGTGTGTTGATAGTGGCAATAATAAACTTATGAAAAATGATAAGTGACTCCTTAGAACTTCACTGAATAGAAAATCCCTAGAAGTGTGATATACGAGTATACCAAAATGAAAAAATCCTAGGTCCCAAACACGCCTATTAAATTGATCATCTTTTCAAAATGTTGATTTTATTCATGAAAAAAAATGATCAATTTCACCCGAAGTGAGGAAAAAATGCCTTACCTGGAGCACACGGACCCGCCGACAACACATTCGATGGTAATATTAATTCCTGTGATTAAAGATTTTAGCCCTTATTACAAATACAATAATCAATTATGTCTATGGTTTTGGGACTGGGTATGGCTCTGCCTTTCTTGTATTATTTATTTCTACTGATAAACATTTTGATTTTTCAAACAACAAATCATATGGGTATATGAACCCGGGATCTCAGAGGTTACACCGCTCCATTCGATTGATTTCCGACCGTTACTCTGATATTAAAGCCGCAATAAATGTGATATTTGGCAGAGCTCGCAGAGCGTTTACAGTTCAACACAATTAGCACTGAATACTACATTGTGTTGTCTATACTTCTGCTTTGAAGAAGAAGATGCGTACGAAATAATAAAAATATTTTACCGTCGGAAAATAATCAACGAAAGTTCACCGGAGTGCAAAAAAACAGTACGGGTATCGCGACCAGACGCGAACACATTCGCACAGATGCATTGCCAGCATACAACTTGTTATTACGAATGATGTAATGGCTCAACCAGTTTATCACATGTGCAGCTTACCCGTGTCACTAAACATCCTTACCAATCTCCTATTTGCATCCCATAGTGTATTTCTGTCTAATAAATCATATCCTAACATCGCTTTCCAAAATTTATTTTAACATTTATTATTCCATAGATCACATGTTTGGACTCTGATACTTTTAGTTTGACCATTTTTTTTTTTTTTACGTGAATACAGCACAAGAGTCTCAACTGATCCCAACCGTCTAGAGCCAGTGAGACTATGGCATCCCCAATAGGGGTATGTTGTGAGGCTGAAGGTAGTGGGGAGAGGAAAAAGATGAAGAAGGGGAAAGTTGGGAAGTACCTGGCCATTCAGATCTAGTCACCAAACACGGCTAAAGCCATTTCATGCAACGTTTCAATTCTGAATGGTACTCTTTCACCAGGGCGATACTTAGAGTATCTACCACTCTGGAACGTGCCATAAATATACCATATTTCATTTTATATCAATTAAATGTGTTACGACACATATTAATTAAATAAAATTTATTTGCGCACGCCGGGTTCGAACCCGAGACCTCTGGATTCGTAGTCGAGCGTCTTACCACTCGACCATGCAGGCCGTCATGCCATCTCTATGCTTATGTCAGGTATAAAACCAGAGCTATTCTGTAAAAGCACCCACTATTAGTTTACTATTCTACATACACTATCAATCTACTATTTTCATTGCACTCCCGTGCAGTAGTAAACCATGTTCAGTTAAAGGTTTAATTATGATTTAATAAAAAAAAACTTTAAATAAAAAGTATTCAAGAGAAAGTGATTATATTTTATTCAACATCTCGCCTTACTCAAGGATCATTCTATCGGTCGCATCGGCGATCATTACGAAAATCAAAATAGAAAGCAGTAAACTGTAAAATTAATTCCAATTTAAATAGTAATTCGTTTTTCCGATGATGTAGTCGGCTGAAGTCGTATGACGTGGGGTGTTGGGCGATAGTTCCCGACCAGCGCCCGGCGAAACGCGGTATAATTAGATCACTGAGCTTCTGATGGTCCAAAACACTTTAATTTCAATTCGAGAATGCGGACATTGCCGGCATTAATATTATCTTAACAGATGATATTGTTCGGATGCCCGAAGATGAGCGGACGCCACCCCTTTTACAGTGCAAAAAAAAACCATTAATGTATTTTTAATTTTGAAACTGTTCGCTCGTGGTGGAATTCCATTTTATTTATTTACTAACACGAAATGGGAAAAAACCAACAAAGAAAGAACAGCACATACATAATATTAAATGAAGCAATGACAAAAATATACATCACAAAGAACATTCAAGTCAAAACCTGAACAAGGTTTTGGTAGAGTCGTAAAGAATGACAAAAATCATTTAGACTGGTAACAACAATTTCAAGACCGTGACTTGAGTTAACAAGTCTCGACATTCTGGACAGTGGAGAATGATACCCATAATTAATAGAGTGATGATTGAGGAACAGCAATTCATTGTTTTTGAGTCTTCGGCAAGTAATAGCTGGATGAGTTGCAACAAAGAAGGTGAGTCAATAATACAATTAATAATTTAAAAAATACAAACTAAGTCAAGGTCTTTCCTATTTTTTTCCAATTAAGAAATTTAATTTTATCATTTTAATGATTTTATAATGCCATTTTTTAAACTTTACTCCACCGTTTTTTTTTTATTACGACCGGACTGGTTTCATGTTGTGGCGGGCATCTCCAGACTGGTACAATTGAAAGTGAATCTATAGTATATATTTACTATTTATGTCCGGAATGAACGCTATTGGATCTACATAATATAGAACATCTGTGACTCAGTAGGTATTTTATTATATTGCTACCGATGCGGTTTTACAATTACATCAAAATATACCTTTAGGTGGTTTTATTGCCTTCTGAGTGATGAGTTGGATGAATCCGTTGTGTTTTTAATATTACATATATTGTTGTCAGCTTTCTTTTAATCAGTTGGTTATTTCTTATTTTACTCTTTAGTTTTCCCGTCTCAGTTACTTGTAAAAATGTGGAATAAAGTTAAAACATTGATATTATTAAATTATTAAAATTAATGTAGGTATCTACAGGTATTTTTGTTTTGATAGTGGCACTATATCTATACTCGCAGGCGATACTTTTGTAAGACACCGTGATTTAAAAATATATAATGTGCGCTTACATAGATTTCTTGAGTCAAGCTTAGTTAATATTACTAAAGCGTGACAGAAAACGACTGCTCATGGCGTAGTAAAAAAGTGCTGCTAAGCGACCAAGCGTTGCTTAGGTAGAGTGTGTACTTGCCATAATTTTATATTATTATCTTTTTCTCTTTCTCGCAAATGAAGCCTTCACACACGCGGTTCCGTGTATCAGACACACAATACATTAAAAACATACTACGAATAAAAAAGTGATCTGCTGCAAAAAACGTTATGTTAAAAGACTTTCTTGAACTTCTGTTTTGATATTAACAATGCAACCTAACTATCGTTTTCATTTGTAATAAAATAATAACTTAACGGTCCTCGATAAACGCATAATCTAGGTCCATTTCAGTTTTTTATCAAATTGTAATATGGCATAAAAACCACGCTAAATCGGCGTTTAATGGGACCTTTTAAATGCTAAAAAAATAATTCAAAATGGCGTTAATCAATTAATTGTGACGAAAGTTTGAACACCTCAACCTTAAACAAAAAATATTTTGTAAAACAGTGGAAAAGTCTCGAAACGCTGCTGATTCCTAAAGACCTCCATGGCATCATATTCTTAGACGAGAATATCACATGAAGTATTGATTAATATCTCGCGACAGTTGTGAAGCTATTTTCTAAAAGTTCATCAATCTTAAGAACTCACAATCAAAACATCAAGATTAGAATGCGTTATTAATATTTAAAAAGTTCCACAAAGTGTACTGAACCCCAAACCCCATTCGGTGACCAAGTGATAGAAAAAAATACTAAGGAATTTCGTGTCTATGATGTCTAGATTACTCAAATTTCCGGAGATCATCAGTTTTTCCATATAAAAAGTTTGAACATTTTTTGTAATATTTTGCAAGCTGACAATCTTTCCGGCGAAAATCTGAAACATAAGTCGCGGTACATTCCTGCCCTCGCGGCGGGTTATCGAGTGGGTAACGGGGTACTTCTGATACGGACTTACGTACCAATTTAGAATTAAATGCGTGCGTAATCTTTCCGACCAAATCCATTAATAAACAATTCGTAGTCCATTGAAAATTTAATTAACGTGGGTGAGGAGAGTGGCTCGTGTTTATCCGCGGAGTAAACGCCATCATAGAGTAAACTGACGTAATGAATTGAATACGTCCATTTAGCTGTCGGCCATTTGCAGAGTTTCGTAGATTTGCTGGAAATCTGACGATATTCGGACATAACATAATATTACGATCAGTTGAAATGCGAACAATGGTTTGGTGTCGTGATATTATTGGTATGTTATCATTGTCCGACAAGTATATAGAGATCGTGATCTTATTGGGATGTTATCATTGTCCGACAAATATAAAAAGATAGTGATCTTCTTGGGATGTTATCATTCTCTGACAAATACATAGAGATCACGATTTTATTGGGATGTTATCACTATCCGACAAATAAATAGAGATCGTGATCTTATTGGGATGTTATCATTGTCCGACAAATAAATAGAGATCATGATCTTATTGGGATGTTATCATTGTCCGACAAATAAATAAGGAACGTGATCTTATTGGGATGTTATCATTATCCGACAAATAAATAAGGATCGTGATATTATTGGGATGTTATCATTGTCCGACAAATAAATAGAGAACGCGATCTTATTGGGATGTTATCATTGTCCGACAAATAAATAAAAATCGTGATGTTATTGGGATGTTATTATTGTCCGGAAAATAAATAGAGATCGTGATCTTATTGGAAAAATAACATTGTCCGACAAATAAATAGAGATCGTGATCTTATTGGGATGTTATCCATTATCCGACAAATAAACAAAGGAACAGGATTCCAACCAGTTTCTGTATAACCGTGGCTTTTTCAGGGCCGATTTGCCTAAATTAGCCAATATAGAAAAAAAAATAATGCAAGTATTTATGAAGCACTGTCAAAATTAATTTGATCAACTCAACATGTACTGCCTACCATTCCGTTGAAAATAGGATTATAGATAAGAAGAGTCCCAAATGGCCGGAGCGAGTGAGACTACGGCATCCCCACTTTATGTTATGTCGTGAGGCTGAAATAAGTGGAGGAAGTACCTATTCAGATCTGGTTACTAAACAGAATGAATGCTATGGTAGGCGCTTACCAGGGCCATAATGGGCCTAACTCTTTAGTAAACTCTTCGCGTGATACATTGACAGAGGCCCTTTCCTTGATAACATGACGCCATGTTTCCGAATGTGTTATATGACATGGCAGTGACAACACACTAATCACGCTCGTGGCAGGATGTCACCTTAATTGACCACCTCTGTGGCAGAGCGGTAAAATCCCTAGTTCTAAGCCCAGAGGTCAAGTGACAAAAAAAATGAAAAAAGTGCAAATAAAGAATTATGTAGGTGTAGTGTTTTTCATATTTTCCAAAGAGGAAAATGCATTCTGTGTGGCCATAGTAAAAAACGAACTTTCAGAATCGATAGGTTCCTTAAATATGTTACTACAAACCGTTCTTCCTTCTTCTCATCTCATTTCAAAGTATTCAACGGTTAAGAGTGCCTATAGTTACACTCCAATCTTACGTGAATACGTTGTTAATACAACAAAATTATTGTTTCAACAACGTATAAATACTAATGAAATGAAAAAATTACTTATATTTTAAAATCTGCAGTCTTTTACAAAGTTATTTTATCATTTCATTAAATATGTCAATCCACAAAGTAATTGTTTTCTACGAAAATATAAAAAAGTATAAATACCAATATCGTTTATTGTTATTTTTCTGAAAGTAAGTAAAAAATTCCCGGGTTACGAATAACCTGAAAATATTTGAAACACTACTGCAACCATCACAATGAGCGGAAGATGTTGCTTGTGTAACGATGGAGGACTTAACTAGCAGAGGGATCGAACCCACAACGCCCGGATGGGTTCCTGACGCGTTTGTCCACTTAGCTACTAACAATCGTTAATCATCATCGTAAGAACATCGTATAAATATCAATGTGGTATAAATACCGATATCGTACTAATAAAAATATCGTATTAATGCCAATATCGTATAAATAGCAATAACGAATAATATATTTAAGGGGTTGTTATTCTTATTTTGTTGTGACCGCTTTGAAAATACTAGTTTTTTTTTCAACACTTCCTACTTCATTCATTGTTCATTGAATAAATACTTCAAATGAAGTTGGTAGTTCATTTTAGCGTTCATTTATTTCATTGAACAAATACTTCAAAGGAAGTTAGATTACAAAGAACTACTTCAATTTACAGCAGTACAGTTTTGAAGGCGAACTTCAAAGCTTATTAAGAAATTTTTATCGACTAGTACTTTTGTTTTGGCGAGGAGCCAGTTCCAGTTCCAGTTCTTTTCACTTTCAAAACCCTACCGACTAGTAAGTGATTTTGTTAGCCAGTTCCAGTTCTTTTTTTAATTTCCTACCGACTAGTGCGTGTTTTTTTGACGAGAAACCGGTTCCAAAAAGAACTGAACAAATAACCGGATAAATTCAAATCTCTTTTTTGCAAGTTCGACAAAGTGTTCACTGCGAAGGGTTCATTTTAAAGAACTAGCAATTCGTGAAGCATCCACAAAACATTGAAGTTTTTCCCAACGCCACTTAACAAGTAAACTTTCTGAAGCAGTGTTACAATTGAATGTTGATAAACGGATGGTGCTCCAAAGTTAACTTGTTTGGAAAGTTCGAGAAAGACTCGTACGAGATTTCCTGGGGAATCTATTTTAAAGTTCCTCTTTGACCCGTTACAGAAGATCTCGGAAAAAGTTCCCGAGTCGACGACGATTCGGAAAAAAACAGGGCAGGCAAGATTTAGAGGAGATCCGAAATTTGGACAAGGTATGTGGCCTTCAGGGCGAATAATCGTGAAAAGGAAAAATCTGTCGGAGTAGAACTAGGATTTTTTTCTAATTTTTCACTTAAAAAAAAAAATTTCATGTACAAAAATACAATTAAATCGTTTTTTGTCTATCACGACAAGCTTGCTGTGGCCTTTCACTCTCTTTACCCCCGCTGAAAACAAAGTAATTGGTAAGTTTATAATAAACAAGACTAATATCATGATAGTTGGGTTAGATTTTAGAATCCGGGTATCAACTACTAGTAAATCAATACAAAAGTGCATATTGTTTCACAAGTAGGCAGGAACTGCGAATTTAAAACTTGTCTTTATTATCTGTAAGTCGGGGACGAGGTGAATGAAGCAAAGAGTATGTGCCTAGACAAAATTGAAGACCCCACGGTAAGAACCTGTTAACTAAAAAAATTGTCAAAAATGAGTTAGTATTCTCACTAAGCTAATTATTCTGGTACGCTCTATCCAATGAACACACTTTCAGATCATGAAAATGGTACGAACATGGAAAATCAAAGAGTTACACAAGTTAACTGAAAATTTTGTTATGGCTGAAATATTTTTTAATGTCAAGTAAATTTTATCTACAATAATAACATTGTATTGCAGAAATGCATTAAAATGCTATATTATATTAAATTTAGTATCCTAGCTATAGCCCAGAGTGGTAGATACTCTAAGTATCGCCCTGGTGAAAGACCACCATTCAGAATCGAAACGTTGCTTGAAATGGCTTTAGTCGTGTTTGGTGACCAGATTTGAATAGCCAGGTACTTACCAACCTTTCTCTTCCCAATCTCCTTCACCTCCCCACTACCTTGAGCCCCACAACATACCACGTTTGAGGATGCCATAGTCTCACTGGCTCTAGACGGTTGGTTTGGAGCAGTTGAGATTCTTATGCGGTATTTAAATTAAAAAAAAAAAAAAAACATTCGTGAAAAATCGTTGGATTTGTGATGGTACGCACTTTTTATCAACAAAGCGCAATAGACTAAATATCTCAGAATGATTCGACAGTTAGTTAACAGGTTCTTGGTGTAGGGTCTTCAATTGTGTGGCGGTCTATCCTCTCTGTCTACCCCGGTGGCGTAACGGCGTGATGGTTAGTTAGTTTTTTTATTACCGTTTAAAGTGTGACCTTTTTCAAAAAAACACACACAAAGGTAGCGTCGGTAAACAATGTAGATCGTCCGGCAGATTTGGGTGTGGGGAGTCACTGATTCCCGTTTGATGGTCGAATCAAAGTCAAGCGAGTGCGCGCTAATCAGGCGAGGTCATCTGGCACAGTTCTAACTTCCTCCGAGCGCGCGGCGGGGAGGGGCCGGGGTCAGCCCCGCCACAGGACTCGCTGCACCTCACGACGCAGGGAGATAATAATAGCTAATATATATTGTTAATTCTAACGATAAACGCATCAATTGGGCGTTGTTATGCAGAAAGCACAATTAGAAACGCACACTTTTCAAAATCGATTTTCCGACATGTTTTCTATAGAAAAATATTATATTTCTATCTGCCGAAAACATCCAAGCTCCAAATGCAGTAGATTTTCGGTAGTTTTTTTTTACTAACGCACATTGCAGATGTTTGACTGAAATCGAAGTTTAATAAAATGTAGAATAACATAAGTTTTTTTTTTTTTTATAAACACATTGATAGATTATAAATTACATGATTTCAATATTGCTCACAAAGTTTTGAAACATTATAAAATGTAAGATAACATAAATAATATATTTTTTTTAATAAACACATTGATTGATTAAAAATGCCGATTACGCATATTAATGGTTTCATCGTCATACATTCAAACGCCTTTTTGTCAGTTTCATCTTTTTGGGGTTGGACGCTTTCTGCATAACTACGTCCAATTTAGGTTAACTTAACAATAAGAAGGCGCTAGCAGACAAAAATTGCGATAAATCTTTTGATTAAAACAATGTTGGATCAGATGCCAACGACGCCTCAACGGCCTCCGTGGTCGAGTGGTAAGACGCTTGACTACGAGTCCAGGGGTCGCGGGTTAAAACTCGACGTGCGCAAATAAATCTAATTTGATCAATATATGACATAACACGCCTATAACGTGTCAAAAGCGGTAACTACATAATATATGCTCAAACGCCGCCAACGCCAGATTAGATTATTCTATTTTCACTGGACTACACAAAATATGTATGCTCACAGTTGTTGCGCGTTCAAGTGTCTAGTTTGTGTTAGTATCTTTGTTACCCTCTAAAGCAGTGCTTTTACAGAACTAATCCAATAGCAATCCGTGACATTTGTTGGTCCCTATCACTATTATTATTATTTAATGAATTTAAATTATGTTTCATTTTTTTAGTCGTTTTCCTAAAAACTGTAGATGAAATGATTCAACCAACAAATCTCTTATAATTTATTACAAATACAACTCTTATTTTTACATAATTTTAGAAGAAAACAAAATATTGTGTAAGCTTCCAGATATATAAACAGTTTTACGAATCGTTAAATAGTCGCTATTATCGTCTGTGAAAAGTTTTCACTAAGTGGCTCACAGGGTTTTACCTTTATACAGTCGATATTATGTACTCTCCTCCCCCATTTCCGCACTTGAATCGATGGCCTAGAGCAAACGTCCTTGAATAATGAAAGCCAAATATATCAAAAGGATGTTACACTCCAAAAACGAGGGGTTTTAAAGAAATTCACAGTTGAATAAATTCTAATAAATCTGTAACAATTTTTTTTGGAGGACTTACCTGGTATGTAAGTAATTTATATTTAAGATTAATAAAAAAATACTTGCCACTCACATTCTTTTCTTAAACCGATTTTCAAATTATCGTTTTTCAACGAGGTGAGAACCAGATTTTATTTTTCTTTTTCGTGAATTAGTTATTTCCCGAGAGATTTCTCTGCAAACATTTGAGATTATAGTAATACGTCAATCAGAATTAATTAAAACCAACACCCTTGTATGGATAAATCACGAACTCAGCCGCATGCCCCTTCTATTGGCTGTACGACGAGCATTATTTTTTTTGTCCCGCCTTTCAATGTACGTGAATTTTCAATCAATAGGAATTTATATTGATTATTGAACAAATATTAATAATCTTCAACGTAAATATGAAAACAGAAAAAATAACGGTCCCGATCGAGACTCGAAATCGAAACCTCTACTCTATCCGGGAGTAACGCTTCTGCCAATTGAGCCACCGAGAGATTATAAGAAACCGGCATTTTCAATCGATCTCATTCTTTATTTGAAATTTATTGACATGTTTTTTTTTTTTTCTTCCGATTAAGATTATGGATATTATTTTAATAATGAATATAAAAATAATAAGCATAAAAGGTTTCAAGTTAATTCTAATTTAATAAAATAAATTTGTTTTATTTTTGATTTTCCGCCCATTTTTTAGGAGCGCCCCTCATCGATTTGTTTCTAGTGCACCCACTGCGTTATTTAAAAACGAATTGCAGCAAAGATATTTCGCAAAGTTGGATGAACTCTTCAAAATCTGTTGAATAGTACTGCAATGTCTAGGATGGAGGTAAATTCAACAATGCTTACTTTTTATATTTCCTTCATTGCTGGAGGAATACAATTATTAGTCGCTGTAACGCTGCAGTCAGCAATACGGCACTTAAGTAGCATTTAATTCCACAATAAGAAAAATTCTCCACAACAATGCAGGCCATATTCCATTTCTTGTGGCACTCCGAAGCCGTAATGGCCGGTTGTACAATTACCACCACTAGTGTAATTCACAACGGAGTATGAGAAACTTTACACTTTTACGCTTGCTCAAATAACCGTCGTTAATAATCGAGAATCCTGCTGAACCCTTTCAATACCAGACTCAGTTTAGCCAACTTTAGCTTTTTGGCATTTACAGCATCCAGGTGCGCCGCCCTTCCCTGTAACATAGACACAGCTTTACCTAATCCCCGTTGAGGTAGTGCTTATAGCTCTGCACCGCCGAGAGACAAAGTGCGCTTGGTCCATTAATGCTACCGATTTTAATTAAGTTGAAACCATCCAGTACTCTTCCATCCGACCCCACCGCCCCCCCCTACTTACACCCTTCACCAACCCCACGCCAACATCTCTCAACCACTCACTAAACCCATACACATATTGTGTTATATGGGTTCTATCGTGAGTATCTACTACCATTCTGAAGGTCATGTGGGTATATTCATTTTATTAATTTATTTGTTAACGGTATAAGTACCTTTGAATCCACTTAATATTTTTTATACATTAAATGTATATATATATATTTTTTTTAAGAAAGGTAAACATTCCCGAGTTATGAACAGCCTAATAATATTTGAAACACTCCTACAACCATTATAAGAAGCGGAAAATGTTGCTTGTGCAATGACGGAGAATTTAGCTAGCAGAGGAATTGAATCCACGACGCCCGGGTGGGAATCTGACGCGTTTTTCCACTCAGCTACTAACTAAATGAATGTAGAGATTCGAAAATAATACAAGGCCGATGTAAACGTATTGAATAAAATTAAAAAATAAATTCGTAAAAAACATTAACTTTGTGGCATGCCATATTTATAAAGAAAACAAATAAAAAAAATTTAAAACCACTTTATTATTTAATATTTTGTTGACCGGTTTCGAAAACACCCTTCCATCTTCAGAAAAATTTAAAATTTTAATTTTGATAAAAAATTTTTGACAATTTTAATATTGTCCTGAAGATGGGAGGGTGGTTCCGAAATCGGTCGACACAATATTAAATAATATTTGAATAATTTAATAATAATGTGGTTTTAAACAAATTGTATCTGTTTTCTCTATAAAGTTTTAAAAAATCACGGTTAAGTTGGAGAAAAGACTGTCAGAACAAAATCTATTCATGTCTCAAAAAAACATGGCACTAACAAACGAATGAAATATTTGATTATGTTTAAAAAACGTATGAATGTTAATGAATCAAGGGGTGTGTGGTGGCGTGTGTATGGAAATCCAACTTCTTTACCACCCTCTGCGAGTAAATTAAAAATAAAACAAATAAAATTATCAGTTAATTTCGAAGGGGTTAGGTAAGCAAAGGTGACTGACGGAATCAAGAAATTTTCTTACGACAGTGCTCTAAGACGGGCGTGATGGACCATCGTTGGTCATAGGACGGTGTTCCGGTTGCAGGGACCAAAGGGATTATCAGACGAAAGGGTGAAGGCACCGTACTATGTAGATCTTAGCTTAACTTGGCAAAGCCATTATGCATACTTTGACGTTTTGATACTTGGCTAAAACTGTATTATACCTGTATTTAACGCCTTTTCACTATACTTCAATCTTAGAGTATAAAGAGTGGTATCTATCCGAGGCAGTGTAGTCAGTTTTTGATGATTTTTACCGGACTCGGTGGACCTGGATGTGGCTAAGACTAAGGCTAGGATATTTATACATCCATTTATATCACATATCGACATAATGTTTTTGTTTATTCGTATAACCACTTTTTCACAGTATTGTTTTCAACAAAAATATAGCATACAACCTAAAAAACCGTTTAGTTGTGTCAAGTTTAGTGGCATAATAAAAAATGTGGGCGGAGTCCCGCAGTAATCCAGGAGCTCAAGATCATTGTGACAGTACATACAAGCGGTGTATTATATTTGTTGTCTCTTTCTCTCTCATGGTGTACGACGTAAAAACCCGGAGAATGTGATTTATCGCAAGTTTGTATAGGTTGGGTAAAAATAATTAGCTGTCTCTCCATACACTGTTACTCCAAGACTTCAATACACGAGGCTGCTAGAAGAGAATGCGAATATTATTTTTATATGCTATTAGGATGTGACCCTGAAAGGATAAGCCGACAGAACGGTTTTGTAAGCGTGTCGGTTTTTCAGAAGTAAGTTCAATTTTTCCTCACTTCTAGTGAAATAATTGATCAAACATTTTCAAAAATGGAAATTCTTTCTTAGACATATAGACTTGTTAACTCAAGCCATGGTCTTGTAATTTTTGGTACTAGTCTATATGATTTTTGTCATTATTTACGACTCTACTAAAACTTTGACTTAATCTTGGCTTTGACTTGACCTTGGCTTTGACTTGACCTTGGCTTCGACATGAATGTTCTTTCTAATGTATATTTTGTCCTATTTTTTCCATTGCTTCATTGTAATATTATGTATGTACTGTTCTTTCTCTGATGCTCCTTTTTCCCAATTTGTGTGTGTGTTTTTTTTTGTAATTGCACAATAGTCCGATAGTTTATAATTAAAATAATAACTAGGTATAGATTACACTTCTGGATATTATCTGTTCAATGGAAAGTGACTCATTAACATTACAAGTTTCTTGATTTGATGAATGCAGTAGACGTAGACAGTTCGATAGTGTGAAATACGATATGTAGGAGTAGCAGATTGAGCGAAGTTAGAAAAGAATCGCAGCCTTTGACAAATGGAAGATACACTGAACACATTTAAGCCAGAACATAATCGAAGTCACTGATACAGAACTGCGAATGCCTGGCTATTTTGGGCGCAGCGTTCGCATATCGGAAATGAGCGTTGATGCCGATTTATTATGTGGAAAATTGCCCAAAAGTGTATCCGATTGAAGTCCGCGCCAAATCACGTCTCGCCGGCTGGGCGACACTGTGACACTGTCGCTGCGACATTGTAACTGGGTCTGTGACTATGGTTGTGTAGGATTGTGACTGTGACTGTGATTGTGACTGTGATTGTCCGCTGTCCAAGGGCCAGCGCCCGACCCGACCGGAAAGCGTAGCTTATGGACTGGGCGCAGATTGGACCATTTTGGATCGATGTTTTCACACGAACCGTAACCAATTTCCTCCCGTTATAATCTAGTGCCATAATGGACCACAAGCTTCCCAAACCGTGACATTTAACGAATGTAATATTAATTTCATAATCTTTAAATTTTGCCGTGTTATTTCTCAGCAGGAGGTTTACAAAATTTACTCAAAAACAATGATTTTTTATTTCTATTTTTTAGAAGCACCAAAAATAAAGAAAACCATTAAAATAATAGTCATATTCTTAATAATCAGTCAAATATGTCGAGTAGTCCAATATTAGGTATATTTCATTTAAACTCATTAAAAAACTCATTATTCTTTAATCACCTTCTCAGTCGACGTTTTGCCTCTTTCATTTTATATTGTCGGTCTCTTTCTCTCTGTTCCTTTGTTATGATTTTAAATGTTCCTCTATAATTTGTTCCCTTATTTTTTATATTGTGTAACAAAAAATACAAAGTAAGTGGTATAACCATACACTTTGTATTTTTTGTTTAGTTTAATTTTGTACCCTGCTCTAATACAAAGTTATTTTTTCATTTATTTAAATATGTCAAACCACAAAGTGATTGCTTTCTAAAAAAATAAAATATATACTCGTACATAGACTGTTTCTAATGTAATCTCCTGTTTCAATATATTAATCATTGTACCTACTCCTCTATACAACCTCATATGTTTTTTTATTTATTTATCTATTACTGAAAACTATATTTTAAAATAATTATTATTATTATTATCAAACCTTTCAGGGTACCTTTCCTTATCTCGTTCATAGCGCTAACATTGGCATGGTGTTATTTTCATTTAAAATACTCGATCCAAAATTATTTTTAAATGTAACAATAATATTAGGACTGGGTCATAATAGGCTGGCTCACACACAAACCGTCAACTACGAGTATGCGAAAGGGTACCGAGAACACCGCAAGGTAAGCACTTACTGATAGTTACCAGGTTGAAAGCAGGCTTTGATTAAATTCAAAGCAAACTACTTTTCACTACGCTATCTGACAACCTTTGACAGGCCGTGCGGTGCTGACAGGTAGGGCGCGTCGCGTAGTTGCACTGATTGGTTTGCGGTGACCCGTCCCCCACTGCACTTTACTGATTAGACCAACAGGCACGACCATCGCCCTCTACCAATAACAATTAGAAAGCTCTATACCAAAATGCGACCAGCCGGAAAATCTCAAATGATAAAATTCCACCGAAATTATAAAACAGTTCATTTTTAACCGTTACGTTACTGAAAGGGTACCCGAGTACCCTCTTCGATTTTCAACATAGATTTTTTTAATGTTCCAGTAAGTCTAACCGGCTGAAACTTCTTGACTTCTCCACAATAGTGAAAATGAACAATTGAACATAACCGTTGGATATGTGGAGGGTGGTATGTTAGCGGAAAACGAATAAGTGTAATTTACAACTTCTGATAACTGAAAGAGTACCCGGGTACCCTCATGTGTTTTATATGATTTTTTAAGCTTGTCCGTATTTATTAATCATTTTAAATGATAAATATGAAGTACTGTTGTGTTCAAAGTATATCACCTTAATATTATTTTTAATCACCTATTTAATAAAAAAAATCCTAAGAAAAGATGGTACTGGATGAAATTTTTATCCACCTCCCCAAGTATTGAATTGAGTCAAAATATGTTACGTCATAAAAGTGGTCCAGCAAACTTCAGCAAATGATATACTGCAAAAGAAACCTTTATATCAATTTTTAAAATGTGTAATTTTCTTCAGTCACATAAGGGTTAATATGACAAAAATACACACGGGAAAACTTTTTGCATATTACTTGGACTTGTATCTTTCTTGCTAAAATAATAAGCAGGTGTAAACAAGACGGTAGGCTGTTTCTCAGTGACGTTTGTCAAGAATATCACTGTCAGAAGTGAATACATATGCATATAATACACACAATCAAAAGTTTGTGTTGTTAGAAGAAAAAATGTTCAAAGAGTTGTTACAACGGAGCTCTCAGCGACAGTGGCGTATTGATTTCGCCTCAACTCTCTCGCAATAATTTTGCAGTAAAAAGGACAAAATAAAGTGTATGAAATCAATTGCGACTGTGATAATATATTCCGGCCTTTCCATTAATGTTCAACTATTGCGTGACACTTATTCGCACTTGTCTAGCTCATTTGACGCACGCCGCGAGCTATCTGGACAAGGGCTGATGAGATTTTCGTTCAAGTCCACAACCTCAAAACAATAATATACGAGAAGGGAGCGCTAGTGTAGTCAGTGTTGACATGTGCTATGAATAGATGTAAAATAACCTAGCCCTAGTCCTAGCCACGCCCAGGTCTTGCAGAGTCCGGCAAAACTCATCAAAATTGACTACAGCAGCGCTATCTCTTGTATATTATTGCTCTGGGAGTGTAATATTGTGACATGTATGACTGTATTAAAAATGTGGATATCTGGAAAGAATGCAAGGCTGATGTGAGCGTAATGAATAGGATCAAGAAAGGGACGCTTAGATGGTTTGGGCATGTAGAGCGAATGAACAAAGTCGAGGATGCCCGAGAAAGACATGGCACGATCAAGTAAATCTTATACTTGAATCGGATCATGCGAAGAGTCCGAATAACGAATCAGATTTTTTCCTGACTGGGGCTTGGACAGGGCTACGGTATTTATACTCCGGCGGAGTCGCCGGAGATGCGGGAGACGGAGAACATGCTTACATACCTAAAAGCGGTGCTATATTGTGTGAGAACTTGTCTTATCTCTTTTTCCCTCACGGTTTACGACGTAAAAACTCGGAGAAAGTGATTTATCGTAAATTTGAATAGGTTGGGTAAAAATATTTGACTCTCCCTCCATAAAATATTGTTGCTCTGTGTTCACAACCTTTCAAATTAAATCTCTGCTATGTCAAAGAGCTCCTGGAGTGGAGCTATCCACCGCAATGGAAAGCTTTAAGCCATGTTGATCTCAAAGTTTTAAATCGTTTTGAAGTAACAATTAGCGGGGCGAAAGCTTAGCAATGCAAATTTCAGAATGTATTGTCACAGGTTCTATAATGGACAGAATTTTATTGAATAACCACCGAGCTTTACGACCTTTACGACCTTTACGAGTTTTTAAGCCGTTGAATTGAATTTGCCATAAAGAGCCGTTCGGCATGACAATGGCTATAAACTCGGAGAGGTTTCGCATTTTTACTGTACGGTTTGTTCATTATGATTGTATGATTGTTTGTTTCCACCTTAACTTGTTTAGGATACGTCGTAAATACAATATTCAAGGCTACATCGCAGTAAAATGCCGTAACTTTTATTTTGTTTTTCGAATTTTAGAAAAAAACACTTTTGTTAAATGTTTTGTGTGAAGGGTTGACTGGAAGTCGATCTTTTATAAAGGAAAAACAATTGTCAAGCTTTATTTGAATTTAAAAGCCTTTTCACCAATCAAAACATGTTTCCTTTCAGAAAATCTCATTACACTGTGAAT
The DNA here is from genome assembly GCA_022651775.1 of Drusus annulatus. Classification (NCBI taxonomy): domain Eukaryota; kingdom Metazoa; phylum Arthropoda; class Insecta; order Trichoptera; family Limnephilidae; genus Drusus; species Drusus annulatus. The sequence goes on along the minus strand of JAGWCC010001202.1, from coordinate 21,632 downwards.
TAAAAAAATGTTTTCAATTCAAGTTTGCAAACATTATATTTTGGCCGCCCAAAATAAAGTAGGTCCGTACGGTACCTCGCTAGAACGAAAAGATCAGCAGAAATGTATTTATTCCAGAGTAGTGGATACACGCAGTATCACCCTGGTGAAAGACCACAATTCAGAATCGAAACGTTACTTGAAATGACTTTAGCCGTGTTTGGTGACCAGATCGAAATAGTCAGATACTTTCCAACCTTCATCTTTCCCATCTCCTTCCCCTCACCGCTATCCTCAGCCTCAAAACATACCCCGACTGGAGATGTCATAGTTTTACTGACTTTAGACGGTTGGGAGCAGTTAGGACTTTTGGGCGGTATTTACTCTTTTTTAAATGTAGTAGCCAGTGTTTTGTGAGCAGATCTGAATAGCCAGATACTTTTCGATCTTACTCTTCACCATCCCTTTTCCTTTCCCACTCCCTTCAGTCTCAGAACATACCTCAACAAAAATATTTAAAAAAAATTATCTAAAAACTTGTATTTTGAGAGTTATTGCATGATACTATATTATTATTCAAAGCATTATGATGAGGCATATTGGTCGGTCACATCGAAATTGGAGCTGGTAGAACAAAATCAAAGTCACGTTACACTCGATATTGGAGTGGAAAGAGTTAACCTTTCCGTACCTGTAATTAAAAATCGAACGTACGATCCGAAGGGGGTGACATAGTTGGCCCATTTTGTTTTGATTATTAAAGCGATTTCATGGCATAATATCGAGTTATTTATTTTTGGTAATACTTACGAAAAGTATTTTCTAGTAGTCTTTAAATATCTCAGCAAACTCCCGTGCAGGGTTGTATTAAAACCCCCTTCAGAACGAGAGGGTTAATTGGAGATGCTATAGCCCCACTGCGACAGGTTGGACTCTTGTGCGATATGCACATGTTTTTTTTTTTAAACATAGTATCTTTATAGAAAGTATGTTCAAGCTCACGCTAATATCGTTCAACAAAGGTTAACACTAAGAAATACACACTTTGTAAATGTATAATACAAGCAATACCACTAATGATTTATCTGTAAATTTTCTATGGGTAGTTAGGAACAAAAATATGGTTTCCAGTGAATAAAAAAAACAAATTTGAATCTTTTGAATTCTATGAAAAAGCGTACTAAATGTCAGTAAAAGGTGCAGTTTAAAAACTAGCGAAGGCATTTTTCAACGTTTTACCTAAAATTCCAGTATGCATTTCATAAAGAATTTGAAAGATTACTGTGTTATGTACCTACTCATACAGGAGATAACACTTTGGATCCATTTGGCCGACTTTCTATTATCCACACAAATTTGTTATCACCCCTAAATTATTTTTGTTATGATGAACTATGTATTATGTAATTATTTGAGTAATAATCTATGTTAAATAATAAATGTTATGTTGAACTTTACCCCAACTGATATTGACATACCTTGTGGACATTCTACCATACTATATGAGACGGTTCATATTGAAGATTTAGTTAGTCTCACACAGTTAATATCAGTTGGAGTAACACTACGCTTCTGGTGTAGATAATTACCCCGTAAAACCTCATACTATGAAATAAATACAAATAAAGTGCAAGTAAAGTGTTTTAGTACAAAAGAATCCATAACAACTGTTAAGAATATTATTCACTGGAAACCTTAAAAAATATTCTAACCTAATAGTATTAAAAGATAAACTATTTGTATTGCTTGAATTAAAAAGTTTAAAAAAAAAAACGATGTTCGATCATTTTTACCAGAAGCAGGAAAAATTGTGCTTACTTTAGGCACACAGACATGCCAACAAGACACTTCTATCGGTTTATCACTTCAGTAAAAGGTAGGTACCATGATAAAAATTAATATTAATTACCACGAATGTTCTTTATTGGGTATATTTTTTCCTATTTTTGCAATTGCTTCATTTAATATTATGTATGTGTTGTTCTTTCTCTGTTGCTCTTTTTTCCATCTCGTGTCATGTATTTTTTTGCAATTGGACAAAAGTCCGTTAGTTTATAAATTAATTAATAAATATCAGTTTTTTGTGAAGACAACAGAGACGAGTCATCATGTGACAAGGATTTTAATTGACTGCGGTTTTAAAACTAAGTCCTTCGCGTGTAATAATATGAGCAAGCTGAAAATGAAAGGTAATGGCTCGCCTAGAGGCGATTTTATGGAGGAATGATTAGTGCTCGATTGTGTCTGTTGGTATCAACCTACTAATTGGACCTTTTGTGATATTTTTATTCGCGACCCGTCAACAATGGGCGTATTGAGCATTGTGATAGTACAGTGGCTACCGAATTATTCACCGGCGGCTACCGTACTGTGAGGTCGAATCATCGACTGGGAATTGAAAAAGCCAATTATAATCCCGGAACCAATTTGTAACGATCCCCGGGGAAGGTCCTGACATGCCCTCGGCGTATTTGATTCCTATTTTCGTACATAACAAATTTAATTTTACCTAGTGCACGTTTAAAAAACACGTGTTGAAAAATGCATCCACTCTAGTCTCGGCCAATAAAAAATAAAGCTATGTATAGTGTAAGCACAGAAAATATACAGTGTGCAAATAAAACTTCGCAATAAATACAAACCAAATTTCTCTTAACACTTGAAAATGTAACAACTCCTGGTCGTTGACATTGACAGTGACACTATACGAGTAGGTATTGAGTGATGCGCTTGGCTGCGGAAGGCAAACAATATCGACGGCCAAGGAACGGAATGGATTAAGTGGTGTTAGGGAGTGGAGTGAGTGGAGCGACTGGAGTGACTGGTGTGACTGGAGTGACAAGAGTGACTGGAGTGACTGGAGTGACTGAAGTGACTGGAGTGACTGGTGTGACTGGAGTGACTGGTGTGACTGGTGTGACTGGAGTGACTGAAGTGGCTGGAGTGACTGGAGTGACTGGAGTGACTGGAGTGACTGGAGTGACTGGAGTGACTGGAGTGACTGGAGTGACTGGAGTGACTGGAATGACTGGAGTGAGACAACCCAATCGATCAATGAGCGCACGCCAAGAGCGCGGCGATTGAAATCGTATGTTATTCACCAGTTTATTTCTAGATGTCATTTTATCGCGCAAATAGTTCAACTCATATCTGTCATGCGTGTTGACATTTGGTATGTTATATATGTTTTATTTTTGCATATATATATATATATATATATATATATATATATATATATATATATATATATATATATATATATATATATATATATATATATATATATATATATATATATATATATATATATATATATATATATATATATATGTGTAGTATGCATGTATGCAACTTTCCAATGTTCAAATAGCTCAGATGTTATCAGTAGATATAATTGCAGCAAAATTTTGGCATGATTGGTCTACTCGTAGTTTTATATTTTTACGAGATACTTTGGCAGTGACGTGTCGTGATTTTCTTCGGACTTCCGCGGTTTTTTTGCAGAAAAATTAACATAACTTATGTTTTATTATTTAACAGACTTTTGTCAAATGTCGCCATTGTGAAACGAAACAAAAAAAAAACTCATGTTCAAAAACAAATTTTACACACTCGATCTACGAACGACCGGCATTTTGATCATAACCACATGGTATAAAGGTCCATATACCGCTGAGAGTTCCGTTAAAACATGTCCCTCTCTCTCACACACAAACGATGCATGTAACAGAAAGACATGTTAGAGGAGTATATCATTCAAGGTATTTTTCCTTCCGCTCCTATATTTTTTCTGCTACATTTCTTGAATTGAAGTTTTATGAACCAAGGTTGAAATATGTCTACACAATTAAATAAGAACACAATTGCGCAATGTGAAATTGTACACTTAACGATTTTTATAAAAATAAATTATAAATGGATAGGTTAGGAATGTTTTAAAATACTCGGCGTTGCTCTGTGTAATCACATATACCTCTCTGCGTCTTTTTTTCCGTCTAATTCAATTTTTAAATAAAACCATAGATCGGAATCTTTATAACTCCCCCCATGGGTTCCGCCATTAAAACTTTCCATGCGAGTAGGCATGTAAGCTTTGCTAACGATTTGAGAAGCAACTAGGAACTTTACCGTCACTTCATAGAGTAAAGAGTGTAAGATACTTTATGAACTGTCTTTCTTAAAGGTCGTCGCTTCGAAACGAGATGTGTATGTTGTTGGTCAAATTTGAATTTCGTCATGTTGTTACGTTTGTCAGCTGATCACGATTTGTTAAAGCGGACCGAGAATCGGCGTACGACGGGGACCGTTCCGATGTCAAATTTAAAATGGCGCTGGTCTACTATTTGACGGTAATCAAATGCGACGAGAGTTTGAAACAACCCAATCTGAGTGTGTTATTTGAATAGAGTGAATAACCAATACTAACCGCAAATATCATATAATATAATCTACGTAATTTATATTTATATACTATTTCATCAAGAACAACCAACTGCCCGGAACAAGTTGAATTACGCCATCCCTTTCTTGCGGTAAATGTTGAGGTTGAAGAGTGGGAGGGGAAGAGAATAAGAAGGTTGGAAAGTATCTGGGTATTCAGATCTAGTCACTGAACAGAACTGAATCTATTCTAGGTAGGGAAGAGAACAAGAAGGTTGGGAAGTATCTGGCTATTCAGATCTAGTCACTGAACAGAACTAAAACTATTTTAAGTTCATGTTACGAATTTTGGCACCTCACAAAACAGATCTAAGAGTACTTTTTTCTTCCAGTGGAATTGTAACTCTTGCGAGGTACTTTACATTACATATTTCACAAAAAAAAACATCAATTTATATGACAATACGACTTTCTCGAGCTAGCAGTGGCCTGTTTTGTGATTATCGCGATTTTTTTACTAACATTTCCATAACAGAAAAACTTTTTTAGTTCTGACAAATCACAACATTTAGAAATAAAAGTCACTGCACGTCACTGTTTGCATGCACCCTACCCATTATGGTAATACGTTCTTTACTAATATAGTATTTTATTTTATTTTGAATAATATTCATACTATCTGTCTCTTTCTCTCCGTTCCTTTGTTATAATTTAAATGTTATTCTTTTGTTTTCTCACTGTTCTATTATTTTATTTTATATTGTATTCTCCCTCTGTGTGTATATATAACTGCACATTATGTATTTTAAGCTAAGCGAAACCGACTTGTGATAAAAAATAAAAATAAAATCTGTGGTCTTTAGAAATTTATTTTTTAATTTCATTAAATATGTCAAACCACAAAGTAATTGCTTTCTACGAAAATACACTATTTTTTCCTCAAGAATTATCAGCAGTACGTAACGCTCAGCACTTTGTAAACGAGTACAATGCACGCCACTGTCAGCGTGTACCTTATCCACTTACAGGAAAAAGTCTCCACCATTTCAACGTCCTTTCCTTCAATTATCCCCATTACGTCACACCGATGACTGCCGCCGAGGGTCGGAGCCAACGCGATGGTTGCGTCATTATGTCATTAATTAGTTGGGCGCTTGGATGTAAAAATAAATCAGTCATTGTCAGGCGGCAAGGTGGGGCCAAATCATTGCCACTGGTGTCCGTACTTCGGCACCACCGAAGAGGTAAACCGTTAGAGGTGTTTTGCGAGCGTACCCGCGTGCCTTAACTAAACTCGATTCGTCCTTACTTAATTATAAACTATAAACTAACGGACTATTGTCCAAACAAAAATAAAATACATAAAATACGCAAAAGGAGCAACAGAAAAAAAACAGTACATACATAATATTTTATGAAGCAATGACAAAAAAAAAACAAAATATACATTAGGAAGAGCATTCAAGTCAAAGCCAAGGTCAAATCAAAGTTTTGGTAGAGTGGTAAAGAATGACAACAATCATTTAGACTGGTACCAAAATTTTCGAGACCATGGCTCGAGTTAACAAGTCTCGACATTCTGGATAGTGGAGAATGATACCCATATTTAGTAGAGTGATGATTGAGGAACAGCAATTCTTTATTTCTGAGTCTACGGTAAAGAATGTTGAGCTGGATAAGTTGCAACAAAGAAGGTGAGTCAATAATACAGTTGATCATTTTTTAAATGCAAATTAAATGAAAGTTTTTCCCACGCTTTTCTAATGAAGACATTTTAAATTTATTTTAACTTCCGGTGAAATTTATTAAATATTTTTAAATACCGAAAATCTTTCTTGGACAGATTAAACGTGTTGGGGCCTAGAAGTCGAAAATTCTAATGTACAATGCAGACATCAGTTTTTTGTCAAATAGATATAGATCACACTTCTTGGTATTTTCTGTTCAGTGTTTGGTACCTACTAGAATAGGTGCAGTGAGTCATAGCATAGTCAGTGTTGCATTCGATGGCATCAATGAGTTTTATTTTATTTGTAACATATCGTCGCTGGAAAGGCAAAAGGGCTTAAGCGACACGACCAAAAAATGAGTTAAATATGCAGTTTAAATTTAAAAAAAATCTGCATCGAATGCTCTGACTCTCGTTTTATTCTGAAGACTTTTGTGGCCCTACATCCATTTAAAATATATTTACTATTTGGGAGAAGGCTTGACTCAAGCGACACAAGTTTGGGATATTTTTGATTTTTGTCGCTTCAGGTAACTCAGTGAGAGCATCGAGTTACCTGTGTTAACTTTTTTTTTAAATCCAACCAGGTACTGAAGACTTATGAATTTCATTGTAAAATTGATAAAAACTTGAAAGTGCTTTGGTGTGAACTTCCCGAAATGGCACTTCAATCCTTTTGCCATTCCAGCGACGATATAGCGGTTTAATTCCCCTTGTGCTTCTCCTTTTTTGATTGAACTGGACGACATCGAAAATTAGGAGGTAATTTAAGATAGATTCTTTTTCACTTTGGAAAGAGAGAAGGGCGTGTCAGGAGCTATTTTATGTTGTTTGTTTTTGAACCTTTTAGAGATGTTGAGGAATTTACTAGAGCACAAGGGCGCTGGCGTGTCGTGACAATTCTTCCGAATTTCTAACATTCCAGAGCAAAAAGATTGGTTAGTATTTTAAAACAGAAATAAAAAAAAAACTAGCATTAAAATGGAAATAGCTATCTAGAGAACCCTTTCGCGAAGAACATGATTTTTGCCGTATTTTTTGCATAAAATAAAGTTAAAATTAATCAACCTAAGGCCTTTCAAAAATCTAGCAGTATTGGGAGAGTTTTTATATTTAGAGGTTATTTATATTGGTATAGTATAAATGAATGTAGATAAACATAACAATTACTCTAGTATTACAAAATAGAATAGAAGATAATAAAACATGTAATAGCATGTATATCTTATACATAGAATAGAATTTCGGTCCAAACTGAAAACTTACCTTTTCAGACTCTCACGTCCTTAAATTCATTAAAAGAATCTTAACATAATCTGTCTCTCGACGAATCACCTTTAGATATACAAATTTTAACCAAATCCTGTACTGTACGAAAAATTCAGAAGGTCCATTTTTTAAATTTCGCTCCCATGCACTAAATCGGAAAAAAAAAAAAAATAATAAAATAATTTTAAGTTAATAAGTGTGTCTTTCTGATGGGACCTGCCAGGTAAGTATGTTCCTGTATATTTTCTTATTTAAACTAGGAATTAATATCTAATAATAGAAAATAAGATCTGTGCAGCGCCCTTGAGGTGATTTTTCACAAAAACGGCGCTATACAAATCATCCAAATATTATTATTATTAATAAAGTACAGTAAAAATAGTTAGGTACATGTATAGTTGAACTCTTCAAGAAAATTTCAAGAGAACAGGGTTTTTTTCTGGCACTTAGGCCCTGTTTTGGAATATTGGCAATACATTTTTTTTAAAATTAAAGCTCCATCGAGGCTATTGGAGCTATTGAGGCTTTTTATTGTTAATTATCATTTAAAACTAGTTGTTCCCAGTGAAAAATCACGGGATGTAATTTAACTAGCCAAGAAAAAATATTTGTTATTTTAATCCATCTTTTTCAAATAAAAAATAATGTCTGATAAAATACATCGTAGGCAGGTAGGTACATTTTTTAGGTAGGTAGGGATTTGTAAAGATTATGTTTTAAAAATTGAAAAGTACACATTGTACGATCCTACGTACTCACAAAGGAAAATATTAAATGTCTATTGCCGCTATATTATCACTTTTCTAACTTAAGCTTTCTTATTTTGTTGGTAAATTATATAAATTTTGGCTGCGAAGAAGAAGAAAGGAATTGAAGCTGCGCGATGATAGAGAGGAGAGAAAGGAATGCTTTTTAATAAACTACCGCCGTTCTTCTACACAACTTTTCACAGCTCTCATTTTGAAGTCGGCTTCACACGTAACTTTTGAGAATTCATTTGTTTAATTTACCTGGAAACGGAGTTCTTGAATTCAACTATTTTCTCAAAATACCTTCCCGGAGTCTCTGTTGTTCCCAGATCTCGAGAAAACTGAAACACAATAAAAATGTTCCATTTTGTAAATGGGAAAGGTTATTCTCATACGTGCTTTCGTTATATTAACTTCATTTTTCATCTGCAGTTCCTACAATTGACGTACATACAATTAATACGACAATAAGGTGGGTCGCTACTTTAAATCTAATAATGGCAATGAGATGCTTCAATAAAAGTAATTGATTTGTGGCTAGTTTTGTTTTATTAACACCCTACTTCTCAGCACCATTCAATTTGGTGGTCATCTATATGTCTACCGAAATATCGTTTCATGAATCCTGATATATATTCCTAAAATTCTTTTTTGTGTACGCCATATAAAAATTCTAAAAATAAAACTTTTTTTTACGTTGACAGTGTTTTTTTTTACATTAAATCTACACAGAAAGCCTTGGGAAATAATTTCCCTCAGGATTTATGTCATCTTTGGGGATTCTGTGTGGAGGGTCTTTTTAAGTAGAGAAAGGAGTGAATCTGTATATGACTATACTGCCATTCAAAATAAAGTATTTTCTTATCGATCCGAAGGGGGTGACGTAGTTACCCATTTTATCTTGCTTATTAAAGCGTTTTCATGACATAATATTAGGTATTATGTTTTTGGTAATACTTAGCGACAAGTATGTTCATAATATTTCAGTATTTTTTTATATAAAATATCGTACAAAACTCTCGTTCAGGGTGACATTAGAACCCTCCCTTCGGAAAGGGAGTGTTAACAACAAATATAAAATACTATGGTTTGGTTAGGTTAAGATATATTGAACCTTCACGTACGCATGTTTTATGTCCTGGGAACAGAGCATCGTAATCTGAATACATTGTAAAAATGAACTGACATAGCTATCTAAATTATATCGAAGACTCTTACAGACAAAAAAATGATTTCGTACAAAAACAGCTCAAAAAAACTGCAACAGCTGTCACCCCTGCTAATATCAGTATAAATAAAATTCAGCAACGTGATACTATTCACGATTCCTGGTACTTAAGTAAAGATATTGAAAAAATATTGCATTTTAATTCCTATCATCGAAAACTACATTGTAACAAAAATTTTAACGAATCATCACTGTCCATTTATTAACGGAGGCGGCAGCTATTGAAGTCAGCGTTTCGTGTTGTTTCTACGTGGGCAGCTTAAGTAAAGAGTTTAGATCTTATTGCTGCCATCAACAAATAACGCTATTTCAGTGCACAATCCTAAATCTATCCAAACTCTGAGTAGCTCAAATCTGGGTGCAGCACGCCACGCGATGTTTATATGCTTACAAGCCGAAATTCGCTGGAATAACAATATCTCACAACGAACTCTTGTAAACGAAGTTTGTTATAAAGAGGTTTAGTGCAATAAACTCTTCAATTCGTCTTTCCGAGCTGCGAGCCAATACGAGATTGTACAGTTATCGAGAAAAGTGGAGATTCAGAAGAATAGTGGGAGTGCAAAGAATATCTTGAACTTAAAAGTCGTGCAGTTTGGGAGATTGTTAGATTACTTTTATTTATTTAGCGACTGTATAGAAACATACATTTGGACGCTTGGGCGTGATCTTCAAAGCGATCTACGATTCGTGAGGCTATAATGACATGGCTCTAACTGCATAAAGCTATTTCTGAGATATTGAGAGTTGAACTTTGGAATTCTGGTAGGTGTTTTTCTAAATCCAAGATTTGTAATCTTGGTAAAAAACGATTTGGTTCTAACTGTAGGTGTTTAGAACGAGCTGAATTAATTGAATTTTTTAACTTTGTTATGTTTGTTGATGTTAGTTACATTTTTTTTCAAAACCTTAATCGAACAAAGTTAGTAGACACTGAAGGGTTTTTTAGACGCTCATGTTGATGCGATCAGAGGCTTGTACTCCATAAAGCCACAAAATATCTGCCTACCATGCCGTACTCGCATAAAAATAATTATAATATTGGATTAAATAATATGACTTTTTCATACACTTTTTATACACGTAAAATTTAGCTAGTCGCACCCCGCGAGTGCCCCAATTAATTCCTAATATAACGTATCAAAAGCAGTAACTACATAAATGCTTATTCTATGTTCACTTGACTACACAAAATATGTATACTGTGAGCTGTTGCGCGTTCAAGTGGCTCGTTTTTGTTATTATCTTTGCTGAGGCAGTGCTATTACAGAACACATCCAATAGCAATAAGTGACGTTTGTTGGTACCTATCTCTATTATAAATTAATCCGCTGTTTTTCCTTATGCCTTCCCTGATCAAAAACTCTGTGCACGCCACTGGATGCGATACACGGACTAGTCTGAATACATCGGAAAGGAAACTAATTCACGAGGAACAAAAATAACCGACATAATTGAATATGACAAATCAAATAGCGTTGGCACATCTTTCGGAGAAAGGACAAATCTCGTGCTTCAGTGATGTTCATGAGGAACAATCAGGGCTAAATTAATCCCGCTGGATCGATGAGATAATCAAATGTGCTGACACCTGGCAGCACAAAGCAAGGAACTGAAAAGGGTAAAATCAGTTTGGCATTTGTCCAGCAATGGATAGAGAAAGGCGATGTATGACTATGTGGATGTTTCAAATGTGTGTCTAAACCAAAAAGGTTATTTTGTTAGGCTTTATTTGATGAGTTTAATAATTGAATATGTTGTAGTATTAACAGTTACGATTGCCCTGTTTCAATCAACTAAGTGTATCGACGCTGGAAAGGCAAAAGGGCTTAAGCGACACTTTGGTCAAAAATGCGTTAAATTTGCAGTTTTAATCAGTTTTTTTTTCTGCAACGAATGCTGACTCTCGTTTGATTCTAAAGACTTTTGTGGCGCTACTGCCATCTAAAATATATTTTCCATTCGGGAGAAGGTTTGACTCAAGCGACACAAGTTTGGGACTTTTTTTTAGCTTTGTGTCGCTTCAGGTAACTCAATATGGGCATTGAATTAACTTTTTTTTCAAAATTCAACTAGGTACGATTTTTATTGTAAAAAAAAACTTTAAAGTGCTCTGGCGTAAACTTTCCAAAATGGCGCTTCGGTCCTTTTGCCTTTCTGGCGTTATATATATCGTCATGTTTTTGTTACTCATGAAAATGACACGTTGCTAGAGGAGTATTAGTAGAATGTCATCCTAAATTTGCAAACGCCAATGGTTAAATACAGTGGTCCTGTGGACGGCTGAATTGGGGGACATATTCGTCGAAAAAAAATCTGATCAGACGTATAATGCTAGCTTGTTGGCGTTCAGTCACTTTTGAATGTAACTGTCGGGTAATAATAATTATTGGTTACAGTAGCGGCACGACTATTTCGGGCCAGTTTATTTACGTAATGCGCCGCCGCGACTTGCCGGTTCTCACGATCGTCACTCAGTTGAGGGCGTTTGTCGGAAACTCGGAGTTTCTTTGGGTACTCCACGATCCGTCGGTCTTTATAGAGGATTTGCTATAACGCAGATAGTGTTGACACTGGATATGGTTTCGAAAGTCCCATCTTCACGGAGGACACGCTAAAAGACCAATAGAGGGCAGAGAAAACGTCCACTGAATATGGTTTCGAATGTCCCATCTTCATGGAATACAAGCTTAAAGACCGATAGAGGGCAGAGAAAACGAGCACTGAAAATGGTTTCAAATGTCCCATCTTCCTGAAGGACACGCTAAAAGACCAATGGAGGGCAGAGAAAAAGAGCACTGAATATGGTTTCGAATGTCCCATCTTCATGGAATACAAGCTTAGAGATCGATAGAGGGTAGAGAAAACGAGCACTGAATATGGTTTCGAATGTCCTATCTTCGTGGAGGACACGTTAAAATACCGATAGAGGGCAGAGAAAACGAGCACTAAATATGGTTTCAAATGTCCCATCTTCATGGAATACAAGCTTAGAGACCGATAGAGGGTAGAGAAAACGAGCACTGAATATGGTTTCGAATGTCCTATCTTCGTGGAGGACACGCTAAAATACCGATAGAGGGCAGAGAAAACGAGCACTGAATATGGTTTCAAATGTCCCATCTTCATGGAATACAAGCTTAAAGACCGATAGAGGGCAGAGAAAACGAGCACTGAAAATGGTTTCAAGTGTCTCATCTTCGTGGAGGACACGCTAAAAGACCAATAGACGGCAGAGAAAACGAGCACTGAATATGGTTTCGAATGTCCCATCTTCGCGGAGGACACGCTAAAATACCAATGAATATGGTGTTCAAATCACTTCTCAAAGAAGAGACAAAAAAGTAAATACGAATACTGAATATGATTAAAGCCCTGCTGCTTAGGACTAAAAGACCACAGAGTCTATAAGAAAGACTGATATAGGACACTGAATGTGGTATTGAAATCATGTTGTTTTTTAGGTGTTCCACGTTCTGTGGGTCATCACGTAGGCCCTGCTGTAAGAGATAGAGAGGAGATATTACAAACACTGAATTTAGAATGTGACCTCTTCATGGAAGACAGCGGATCAAAGAGGTAATAAACTCTTTCTATCACGCTATTTCTTTAGGTACTCTAAGCAATATTTTGTCATCACTCAACACAGAAAGTCCAGAGGGAAATCATTGAGACCCTTATCTTTGAAGATATGTGGAGGGTATTTGTAAGCAGAGAAAGGAATGAATCTGGGTCTTGAAAAGAGCCGTGTTGTAGGAGTGACAAATCGTAGAGGCTAGCAAATCATTCCACAGCCAAGCTCTTGAAAATAAGAACGATTCGTAGAGATGAAATAGAAAACTTACTGACGGGCAGTTAATAACATTACATGGAAATACCATTGCATTTCTAAGATATTGTGTGAAACTGGTGTTTTATTTATTTTATATAAGTTACTTGTTCATTAACGTTTACAAAGTATCTAATTATTTCATTTTCTTTTTGACTTTATAATATTTTGACTTATATACAACTTATTATTAAGATTTATATGTAATTTAAATAGTTCTTACAGGCTATTTTGAATTTATTGATTAGCATAATTTATATGGTTTCCAGCAGCGCATTGTAAGATTTCATTGCTTTATAAAGTAAGCTATTTTGTGTGTTGGCTTTATTCTTTTCTGGTAGTTTAATTTTTTTTTAATGCCTTTTGTATTATGTTTGTGAATATCAACATTGTAGATAATTTTGTCAGAAAAATATTTTGGCAACAAGTTGTTCTTCATTTTATGTTTAAACATCAATATGTTGATACATGGATACATGTATTTATTTAAATTGATAATATATTACAAAAAATACATTATTAAACTTTGACATGAAGCACTCACTTTGTGGTAAGACATAATTAAATTTTAAATAAAAGTAACTTTGTTTTGACACCACTCTAATACATATTTGTTAACCCTGAAGAAGGTTCAGGTAGAGCCGAAACCGGTTGGTATATGTATCTAATAAAGTGGTGTCAAAACAAAGTCGCTTTTAATTAAAATTTAAATAATTATTATTGGTCAGTTTTTAAAAACTCATTCAGGGAAGGACAAAATCATAAAATGAAAATAAAAATAATAAAATATTATTTCAAAGGCATATTTTTTTAAAAAGGGAATACAAAAGAAAAAGGCAGGTACACAAATACATTAGAAAGATACCCACGAGCATAGAGATTATTAAAAATACAAAAGAAAGAAATGCACACATAAAAAGGTTCTAAAGAAGGAATATAGTTAATATGTATTACGCTATCTTTATTTATTTATAAAAAACAAGTCGAATGTTCTGACTCTTGTTTGATTCTGAAGACTTTTGTGGCCCTTCAGCTATCTAAAATATATTTACCAATTGGGAGACGGTTTGACTCAAGCGACACAAATTAGGGATTTTTTTAGCTTTTTGTCGCTTCAGGTAACTCAGTGAGAGCATTGAGTTATCTGTGTTGACTTTTTTTTCAAAATACAACCAGGTACTGAAGACTTCCCGAAATGACGCCTCAGCCCTTGTGCCTTTCCGGCGACGAAATATTTAAAAAACTAACTAACTAACTAACCATCACGCCGTTTCTCCGCAGGGGTGGGTGGAGAGGACGGACCGCCATATAACTCTTTCTGGGCACACACTCCTTGCTTCATTCATATTCATACACCGTCCCAAACATACTCTTCTGTTATTCTGACTCTTCACATGACCCGATTCAAGTATTTGATTTACTTGATCGTGCCATGTCTTTCTCGGGCGTCCTCGACTTCTTCTTCCTTTCACTTCCGCATCATATATTCTTTTCACACTCCTTTTTTCGTTCATTCGCTCTACACGCCCAAACCATCTAAGCGTCCCTTTCTTGATCCTATTCAATACGCTCACATCAGCCTTGCATTCTTTCCGGATATCCACATTTTTAACACGGTCATACATGGTTTAACGCACATATGCCTCAGGGATCTCATTTCCACAGCATTCAGTTCACTTTCATCCTTCCTCTGCCAGTTCCATGCCTCACTGCTATACATCAGGGTTGGTATAAGCACTCCATTGTGAACTGCTAGATTTCCACAGCATTCAGTCCTTGCATTCTTTCCAGATATCCACGTTTTATTACTATTTTTATTGTTCTATGCAAATAATGAAGAAAAAAAAAGTTATAGTATAAACGTATTTCATTTTTAATCGAAAAAATCTCATTTCGCTCCGTTAGGTTGTCCGCATTGGGAAGCTCTAGCTATCGATGTTTATAAACACGTGTTGTTATCCCGTTGAGCAAGGGGGGTATAGTACTGCCAGTATTGACAGGGCTACTTGATCAATCAGTGGTGAATGTGTGCACCTCGGAGGTCCGCCGCGAGTGCCCCCGCGCGCCCCGGTGGCAACGTGCCCCGACAGCCCCGACCCGCGCATCCATCGGGCAACACGTGCCCGGTGAATAGCTTCGTCCTAGCGGCGCACGCCTCGTGCCGTGTGAGCGTGTTTGGGGCGCACACCTCCTGCGGACAGAGCTAATGGACTTACTTGATTCATCCGATTAGCTGATTGACTGATTCTATCGGTTCCTAATCAATTGGGGAACGGTGCGAGGTTAAATGAAACGGGGGGAATAAAAAGGGCGGAGAGAGCGGAAGAAAGTGACTGGTTATTCGGAGTTGGGTTTCGTTGTTTTACACTCCGTACCGTTTAATCAACAATCAAATCGAGGATCCATTTTTTTTAATATTTGACATTTGAACGATTCTTGACCCGTTTCTTTTTGATAAAAAAATTAACGGGCCGAGAAACGGCGTTTAACGGGGATCGTTCATATGTAAAATATTCAAAATGGCGCAGTCATCGGTTATATCATTTGATCGCCAGTCAAAAGTGGGGAGGGGAAGGTGATAGGCAGGGCCGGTTCGACGACATCTCGCGCCCTATGCAGTACGTAACGATTGTCCCCCCCCCTTCAATTTTTTATTTAAAAAAAAATCCATCATGAAAAAACTTTTTCCATACTTTTTCGATATCCGTTGAATGCACAGTGATATTGCCAGCGCAATAGAAAACATAATTATCCCATGATGTGGGTAATTTTAAATGGTTAAGGGAATGTTTTCAGTCAGTTTAAATACGATTTTATTTTCACAACGACCCTTTACAGATGGCGCCTATGTTTTTAAACAGTTTTAACGTATGGTGAATCCGGCGCTGTTGATGCGGAAGAAGCAGGTTAGGAAGTACCTTGCTATTCAAATCTAGTCACCGAACACGGCGAAAGCCATTTAAAGCGACGTCGCGTTACCATCTACGATATACTACGTTGCTTGAAATGGCTTTAGCTGTGTTTGGTGACCAGATCTGAATAGCCAGGTACTTCCCGACCTTCCTCTTCCCTATATCCTTCCCCTCCCCACTACCTTCAGCCTCACAACATACCCTATTTCGGGATGCCATAGTCACACTGGCTCTAGACGGTTGGGAGCAGTCGAGACTCTTGTGCGGTATTCATTTAAAAAAAAAATTAACAAAATGGAGCGAGCCTGAAAATTTGTCCCGCTCGTACTAGACCAAGATTTCAAAAACTTTAATCATTTGAGTTTTGACCAGAAAGTCGTATCGGTGATAATTGAGTAAACGCTTCACAAAGCACAACATGGCAAATTATATCAGAACTACGATCTTTCTGTCTCAATAAAAGGTAATGAATCGAATGTGAATTCCTGAAACTTCCTAAAATAACGGTGCCCATTACAGGTTGAGTTTGACTAATCACCCGCATTATCCTTGGTCTGTGACTTGGCCTTGGAGCTCTAGAGACTAGAACGTTTTGAAAATAGGAAATACGTACCCATCGTTCCCGACGGACCGCTCCTACACAGTGTACTTTCACGTGAACCATTTTCTTCCCGTTTCAAGAACAAACGTAACTACGAGACGTGACTAACCTTTCCAGTTGTCAAAAACAAACCACTAATCCAAAATGGCTGATAATGCTAACATATGATAAACATATGTGTACCAACATAACAAAAAAAAATCGAAAATCGAACACTCCTTGCTTCATTCACATTCATACATACTCTTCAGTTATACTAAATCTTTACCAGGGGCGGCTCGTGGTTTTTTAGTGTTCTAAAATGCTAAGATTGAAAAAAAAGTTATTATTGATGGTATTGTAGCCGAAAACGTTTTTTTTTTTTCAAAATTTCAATTTTTTGTATGGCGTAAAATAATTTTGCGTTAAAAATTGAAAAAAGTGCTCCAACGCACTTAAAATGTTGACTGTGGCATTCGGCGAGTCTACTTTGTCTCAAAAAAGTGTTTATAAGTGGTACAAGCGCTTTACAGAAGGCCGAGAAGATGTTAATGACGATGAGCGTCCTTGAGTTGTGAAATAACAAATCATGGATTTTATTCTTTGATCCATTTTTTTCAAAAGTAAAAAATCGAAGAACACACAAAAACGTGACTAACCTTACCAGTTGTCAAAAACAAACCACTAATCCAAAATGGCTGATAATACTAACATATGATAAACATACGTGTACCAACAACAAAAAAACGATAATTGAATGTACACAGCCCGCGATAATTCAAAATTCACCTTTTCTTTTGAACAGCCCATGTATATACTAAGGTTAGGACGATATTCTTACGGCGATAGTACGCCCGGCTGACAAAGATCGTGCCATCGCTCCCGTAACCAATTTGGTTCACTTTTTATACATTCAGAACTGAGAACTAAAAATAATGAACTGCTGATTCCGGCCGACTCCGACGGACTTCGACGGACTCCGACGGGGTGGTGATTACCGCTGCTAAGATCACCGATAGCTCGAATATATCAACATCATCCGATGGAAAACCACAATAAGCTTCGATAATAACTTGCATAATTAAATAACTGCCAAATAAATAGTTCAAAACAGTATCTCCGTGGAAAGCAATCACTTTGTGGTTTGACTTGTTTAATGAGAATTAAATAATAACTTTGTATAAGACCTCAGATTTTATTTTATTTTTTATGACTGTTCGGTTTCGCTTAGCCTAAGCAACATCAAGGTACAAAATTAAACTAAGCAAATAATACAACAGTGTGTGGTTATATATTCTCGTACATACAGAGGGAGAACACAATATAAAATAAAATAAGAAAACAGAAGAATAAAATTTAAATTATAACAAAGAAAAAGAGAGAAAAAGGCAGATAATATGAAATGAAAGAAGCAAAAAGTCAACTGAGAACGTGATTTTAGAATAATGAAAATTTTTATGAGTTTACGGGAAATATTTACTGGACAAATTGTGTTCTACCTTTGTATGTATAGGTATATACTCAGACCAATAACATACAAGAGAGAGCGCTGCTGTGGTCATTTTTGATGAGCTTTGCCGGACTCGGCTAGACCTGGGCGTGGCTAAGACTAAGTCTAGGATATTTATACATCCATTCATTGCACATGTCGACATATTGTTTTTGTTTATTCGTATGACCACTTTTTTACAGTATTGTTATTAACAAAAATATAGCATACAACCTAAAAAACCGTTATGTCGAATATCAAAACGTGTGGGCGGAGTCAACGGAGACGCGGGACACAAAGAACACTCTTACAATACTTTAAAGCGGTGTGATAATTTGGGAAATTTTGTTGTCTCTTTTTTTCATTCTTATGGTGTACGACGCAAAAACCCGGAGAAAGTAATTTATCACAAGTTTGTATAGGTTGGGTAAAAATAATTAGCTCTCTCTCCATATATTGTTACTCTAAGAGTACATATGACCAAACACTATGATTTTTTGTGTTTAGTTTAATTTTGTATCCTGATGATGCTTAGACTAAGCGAGACCGGTCGGTCATAAAAATTAAAATAAAATCTGTGGTCTCATACAAAGTTATTATTTTATTTTCATTTGTTTATTAACGTTTTACTTTATTTTTTAGAAGAGATACAAAACATTTCTATGCCGACCAACTCCACGTTCCAGAAGAAATTTCTAAAAAATGTTAGTAATAAATATTAATGCGAGTCGTATTATGTTCAGCTGCACCCCGCGATATGATCTAGCTTAAGTAAGCACTTAGTGGTAGTAAAAGGGGCACTCAGATGATTTTAAAAAGGTACTATCAAATTATCAATTTATATTATGGAAGTATTAAATAAGTACCCGACATCGCCCATTTTTCAATACTCTGTTTTCGATTTAGCCTCAGCGCCCAAAAATGGCACTAAACGTCACTTTGTAGCATTCCAATACAAGCAATACTATAAATGATTTATTTCTATTTTTTCTATGAGTAGTTAGTAAAATATCTAAGGTTTTCAGTGAATAAAACCATTTAGCTGAAACTTTTAAATTCTATAAATAAAATATTGAGAGTTTAGTAAAAGGCACAGTTTGAAAACCAACAAAGGCATTTTCGAACGTTTTACGTAAAATCCCAAAAAAACCTTAGACATTTTCCTAACTGCTCCTATAAAATTAACAGATATATCATTTGTAGTATTACTTGCATTATAAAGTCAAAAAGTGTGTATTTTTGGGTGCTGAACCTCAAGCAAAATTGTTTTCGATATTAATTATTGAAATAATATCTATAATCATCAACGTAAATATGAAACAGAAAAAGCCAGAAACTAAAAAGATTAACGGTCGCGACCGAGACTCGAAATCTTTATTCGGAAGAAACACCTCTACCAATTAAGCTACCGAGACCTTTTTAGAAACCGGCGTTTAAGTTTCTTTCTTTTTCTGTTATCAATAATTAATATCAAAACAAAAAAGCATAAAACTTGAAGTTAATAATTCTTATTTTAAAATAATCAATTTTTGTCACGTCTGGTTTTTCAACGGTTAAATGGATTTTTAATGGCTCCATAGCTCATTAACATGAAGTTGCGAGCGAAAAATAATTGCGTTTACTCACACCAATCTGTGTAATTTCGTAACGCCAGAGCTCACCGTTCGAGAAGTACAGAAAGCAGATTTCTACCATGCTGCTAATTTTCACAATGCGAAATTCTGTGTGGTTATGGATAATTTTTCTCTCCTTTGCGTTAGCGTGCGCATTCAATAATTTTAATAATATT
The DNA here is from genome assembly GCA_022651775.1 of Drusus annulatus. Taxonomy (NCBI): domain Eukaryota; kingdom Metazoa; phylum Arthropoda; class Insecta; order Trichoptera; family Limnephilidae; genus Drusus; species Drusus annulatus. The sequence goes on along the minus strand of JAGWCC010001202.1, from coordinate 1,699 downwards.
TCGTCAATGGAATACTTCAACCAGCAAGGCATCCAGCATTTACTTTAAATCTCTCGGCGAAGTTGAAGTCTAGTGAATTTCCACTCGATGAGGTTAGACAGGTCACTGACCCCGGAGCACAGTTAGTATAAAGACGCGATTGTGTGGAAAAATACTTAAAATATAAAGGCTCGAAATCTGGGAGCTCGGAATACGAACACCATCCAGTTACCAGCTTATTCAGAAGTATATTAGCGTTATTTATGGGTTATTTCATTGGCACCACCGTTGAGTGGCAGCCCGATTCACAATAGCCCCGGCATTAACACCCAACAGGTGGTCATTTCTACGATGAAAGGTATTTTTTAGTAATATTATTTCTTTGTTAATTTTTGTAAGCTTTTGTGAGCTGTATTCTAATACGACTCTCATAAGGTTGTAATCTTGGAGTAACGATTTAAGGAGATAGAGCTAATATCTTTACCCAACCTATACGAATTAGCGATAAAACACTTTCTTCGGGTTTTCACGTCGTATACCGTGAGAGAGAAAGAGACAAGAAAAGTCGTCACATAATATCGCAGCACTTCCAAGTATGTAAGGAAGTTCTCCGTCCGTGCTAACTTCACGTCATAGAGTCGCATAACTTAAGTCAACGGATTTTGAGGTTGCTTGAATGTTCAAATAAGACAAAAAGATTATAAGACATCACTTTTCAGAGGTATTTCAAAAGTTTTAAATATTTTTGACCGAACTTTAGAATTTCAAATGATATAAAGACACAAAATCAACAAAAAGCTTCCATCATTATCATGGAAAACCTTCTGTTTTTAGTGTTTTTGTGATATTTTGACTTATAAATCATTTTGATGGTGTATTGATATTGTTTTGTTTGATGTGTTCAAAATAAAAGTATTAAATATTTCCGAATTTCATGTGGACGGTAACTAAAAGGCTATCCAACATCCTTTAATATATATTTGTCTCTTTCTATCGAGTCAGTATAAAGTTAACAATACTGACCACACTGTTTCGCAAAGGTAGCTCTTTATGTCCTCCAAGGTTATAATACGTTTGATGAATATTCCATCAGTATAAGGACAACGTGATTTCGTCAATGTTAGGCAGACATGTGATTTTTTTTAAAGTCTTAAAAACATTCATAGAAATGTCCATCTTCTTTTAATTATTTTGGTTACACAGATTTGTGGTCTTATGCAAAGTTATAATTTAATTTTCATTAAATACGTCAAACCACCAAGTGATTGCTTTCTACGAAAATATGAAATTTAAAATCGTTATCAACAAGTTTGCCAGTTTTAAGTATTATATTTTTATTTTTATTTTTAGAGAAAGCTGCTACGGCATTTAAGGCCTTAATCAAACTGTAAATAATAACAATATTAAATTAATAAAAATGAAATTAATGTGAATACCGTACAAGATTCCCAACTGCTACCAACTGTCTGGAGCCAAGGGGACTGTGGTATCCCCATTGGGGTATGCTGTGAAGCTGATTGTGGGGAGGAGAAGGAGATAAGGAAGAGTAAGGTTCGAAAGTACCTGGCTATTCAAATCTGGTCCATGGTGGAGTCGTTTATTCCGAAAACCCTAGTATTTGAGAATATAAAGAATCATTTTTTTATTCTTTGTCCCAACTTCTCCCAGCCGTCTAGAGCCAGTGAGACTATGGCATCCCCGATTGAGGCATGTTGTGAGG